>CAUYRT010022540.1:0-47709 GCA_963574885.1 Lepilemur ruficaudatus
GTCCCTCAGACTTGGGTCTACCCCCCCCCCCCCAATTCCCCCGGGGTTGCTCCCACCCGTTGAGCACCATAGCGTTAATCAGTCAATACCAATTTGATGGTGAGTACAAGTGGGGCCCATTCTTCGGGTCTTGTGTCACCTCACTTCGAATAATGGGCTCAAGCTTAATTCAGGATAATACAAGAGGTCCTAACTCACTGTCATTTCTTAATATTGAGTAATATTCCATTGTGAACAAATACCAGATTTTAACAATCCACTCATGAATTGATGGGCACTTGGGTTGTTTCCATGACCTAGCAATAGTGAATTGTGCTGCCATAAACATTCGGGTGCAGATGTTTTTATCATAGAATGTCTTGTGGTCTTTTGGATAGATGTCTAACAATGCTATTGCTGGATTGAATGGTAAATCTAAATCTAGCTCTCTGAGGAATCTCCATATTCTTTTCCACAAAGTTTGCAACAATTTGCAGTCCCACAAACAGTGTAAGAGAGTCCCTATCTCTCGCCAGCATTTGTTGTTTTGGGATTTTTTTTTTTTTTTTTTTTTTTTTTTGGGATTTTTTGATAGAGGCCAGTCTCACTGGGGTTAGGTGGTATCTCACTGTGGTTTTGATTTGCATTTCTCTGATGATTAGAGATGATGAACATTTTTTATATGTTTTTTGGCCATTATTCTGTCTTCTTTGGAAAAGTTTCTGTTCATCTCCTTTGCCCATCAAGACAATTTTAAAATGGTTTTGGTTTTTGTCTCAATATGGCAACTAACGAGTGTAAAGGATTTATGCAAGCCAAAGAACACCAAGTTTTATTTTAAAACATATTTTAACCAAGCACCGTAGTGTATCTTCCTACCTCTTATTTATCTAAAGTATCATGGGATTTTTAATGCCTAGGCAAAGCATACCTGAAGCCTCATATGGAAGACCCATGCATGGCACAGTGCAAACTACTCACTTTATCTACTTTGGAAAGATGAAAGCTAAGCTGAAAGTCATTTATCAGTTCCACTCCAGTTGTTAAATGTTTTACTTCAGAAACATCCTTCATCTCCTGAGTCTCATAATCTCTTGCCTTTGAGGTTGTTTCATAGACATGCTTTCACTCAAATGCTTTCAATCTGACCTTCTTCAAGAGAGCTGCCTGTCTCCTAGAAGTTGCCATTAGGGACTATTTTATAGTTGTTTTGTTAGCTTCTCCTACCCTACCTTGTTCAAGAAAGTCCTTTAACCAAAAGCATTTCTGATGGGGAAACCATGACTAGTCAACCTGTGCAGCAGAATTATGAAGAATGAGATCAACCTGGAGTTCTTTAAAAAGAACAGGAAGGCCTAAGATACTCCCTTGCCCTTCAAAATGAATTGTCAGTGCACCTGCTTTTATGCCTTGAGTGAATGTATCCTACAGGAACAAGATTATACTTTTGATTTTATGTGAGAATAATTCTCTGAGAAATGAGTCATTGAGCAATATTTCTTTCAAATTCATAAGCCCTAATTATAATTACTCTCCATGCTATTTTTCTAGCAAAATTTAATTTTTCATGAATAGGTAGTGATTCTTCCCACATGTTTGGGGTTATATGTTCATGCTGTATTCTCCTCCTTTTCCTCTAGCTTCCTTCCCCTTAACTATGTCATTTAAAAAGCTGTTCTTTAAAATTTGTGGTATTGTTTCCTATTTATGTTTTCCACTTCCTTTAACCATACTATAAACCTTTCTGGCTGGCCGGGTACAGTGGCTCACACCTGTAATCCTAACACTTTGGGAGACTGAGGCAGGAGGCTCACCGGAGGCCAAGAGTTTGAGACCAGCCTAAGCAAGAGTGAGACCCTGTCTCTACAAAAAAAAAAAAAAAGAGAGAGAGAAAGAAAGAAAGAAAAATTAGGAAAGGGTGGTGGCACTTGTCTGTAGTCCCAGCCACTTGGGAGGCTGAGGCAGGAGGATTGCTTGACCCAGGAGTTTTGAGATTGCAGTGAGCTATGGTGACACGACTGCACTCTAGTCTGGGATACAGAATGAGACCCTGTCTTAAAAACAAAAACAAAAGCAAAATCATTCAGAGTCAGGGAACGCATGGCCTGCATTTATTTTGTATTTTCACACAAAGTTCAAGTAAGTGTTATTATTTGGGAATATGGTACTCAGTTGAAATAATCCATAAATTTTTAGCATCTAGGTGTCATGGCAGACATAGATCCTACCTTCAGAGAACTTTTAACCGTATAGAAGAGATACGACATGCAGTTTCGCCTCAGGAAAACAGTAATGGTAGGCTTCATGAGGATGGTGGTATTTGACACAACATTATAGAGGAGACATTTAAAGGAAAACAGTAGTGATTGTAATCCCTCACATGTATAATTCTTGGTGGTTGGCAAAACTCTTCCACTTTTTTATCTCAGTTTTGCCTTGTTATTCCATGAATCAACAAATTATATTATGGACATATAAAGCTAATCATGTATTTAGCTCCCATTGTTTTCTCATTGCCTTGATGATGAGAAAACAGAATTATCGGAGTCTTTGACTTCTCTCTGCCTTGGTCTTTGTGTTAAGATTAACACTCTAGAAGAAAGGAGAGATTTCTTGTTTGTAGCATCTTCTCTGACAAGTCAGAATTGATCCAGTCCTGTAGCGCTGCTTGTCCAGATTTGTTAGTGAACTTCTTTTAATACTGTTGTAACATTACTTACCACCCCCCAAAACAAAAATGAAAAAACTTAATGCTTGTTAGTTTGAAGTATTCCTGAATTTTGTGTCTCTTAAATATCTGTTTATGTGTTTCTCTGAAGAGATTTCAATATTTTTGGACAGCATAACTGCTGAATAATTTTTCTCTGCTTTAACAGAAGTATATTTTAACTATTTGGTTCCTTTTTTCTTCATTTTCAAATATTCTTCCAGGAGAAGGGAAAAATCAATGAAGAAACCTTGATAAAGTAATACGTTTTTTGTGTGTTACCAGAAAACTGCTTCATAATAAACTTTTATCCCATTCTACCTGCTATCCACCTGCTTTTAAAAAAGCTTTTATTAAAGCCAAAATTTGGTTTTGATTTTGCTGAGATCAAATTCTTTCACTATTATTCAGAAGTGTGTGTCTCACCTGGTTGATCATTTCAACTGTTTCTCTCTGTGCTTCAAATTTTCAAAATCCTATTTGCCTCACTGCAGACTTGGCATGAGAATGAATATGATGGCAACAATTAATATCATGATTGCAATGGAGACCTAAAAAGGAAATACCTTCATTAATATCTAGCATTTTTGCCTAGTTACATCATTAATAAGAAGTGGTAGTAGAAAAACAAAAGGAGGAAAAGCTGTCTTTTATAAATATGAAATTATTTTCATCTTTGCCCCATAGAATTGAAAAGGAAACAAATTATATGGTTATTTTCCAAGTTGAATGTTTCTCCCTTGGAGCTTAGGACTCTTTATAGTTGTGGCTAGTTTTGTTTTTAAATTTTAGGAATAGCACAATAAATTGGAGAAGTCAATATTCTGCACAGATTTAAAAATTTTATTATTAATTTTCAAAAGCCAAAGGACTTACTATATACCCTCACTTCCACCTAGATTTAGGCATGTTTCCTAGCTAGTAGGTCATTGTATTATTGTGGTGTTGCAGAAGGTAGTTCACTTAAATTGGAAAATAATTATTTAATGACAAGTTTTTAATTTTTATTTAAAAAATCATCTAAATTTTTATATAAAGCAAACAGACCCATTCTATGCAACTGTTGTGTTTACCGTTTTTCATAATTATGACTATTTTATACAGATATTTCTTTTTGTCAGAATTAGATTCTTACTATAATGTCTTTGCTCTTTGCCCTGTGATGTTGCTTTGTTGGCTTGTTCATCTACCTTATAAACCCAGATGACCCTCACGTTCTAGTCCTTTCACTTTTTACTAGACTGATCCAAAAGAAAGCACTTGGTTGCTAGCAAAAGAGCTGAACAAAGGCAGAGAGGGAGGGTTTTAAACATGGGATACTGCCATAGAAAACAGCAAATATATTTCAGCTCGGTTTATGAAAACCAGTTTCTATAAAGCTAGGCAACTGCACTGTCATTTTTATTATTGGCCAGCCCTTAGTCTCTGTACATTGTTGAAAAACTTATGTTTCATCATACAGAGTGGTTTGAAAAAATTGGTCTATTTAAATGGTCTGTTTAAACCCTTTGGTGTTGGGGAAGTTGGTTTTCTACATCATATGACTATGATGTCTATTACATATGTGCATTTGGGGGCAGCCTGCCTTTTAACTGTGTTATATTTTATCTGTATATTTAGTTCAGGGTGAGATTGATTTATAAAGCTTTTAAACAAAAGACTTTTTATTTTTACTGTTTTTTTTCTTTTAATATCAATATTGAAAAACATGTGGGAATCATTTAGATATGGTCAGTAGCCATTAAAATAAAGAGGAAAACATTTGACAGTTTCCCTGGGTATCAAAATAGAAAGAGGTATATCATACTTAAGTTGGTTACCAGCACTGTGGAATGACAGCAGTGGGTGTTTCAGTTCCTTTTTAATTTTGCAGGACATAGCAGGTTTGAACTAATAATTGTGTAAAAGTAGAAGCTGTCAAGGCATTTATATAGTAAAATGATATATATTAAAAGCCAATTAAAAAAAATTTAAAAGCCAATTATTAGACCAATTGTCAGTGTAAAACCTGGGTTTTAATTTACACATCATTAGAAGACAGTATGTTGCTGTTAAGGGTGTGTGGGCCCTAAAGATCATTACTACATCTTAGAGTATATGTGTGAGTCTGTGAATGTTACTTCTTATAAGTGACTCATTATGTGAAGAGAACAAATATGGAAAAATCCTTTAAAACTCTACTGACTTACCTTTTCGATAATTGGTGTTTCTTTTTGAAGACTAGTTCAGGTCCCATTTGTTTTCCTATAGTAAAATAATTCAGTGGTTTCTTTTAAAAGTTTGCTTTGTTACAAATGTAATCCAGTTTCCTAGAATATTAAATTTATGTTTTTAAAATTTTAGATGCCATTAAGTATTATTAGTTTGTTTCATAGAGTTCAAAATAAAGAGTTGCCCAGATACTGTGTTATCCTGATGTTTTAATTAGTTGTGTGTTAGAAGGCAGATAAATAAAATTTCATTTATACCTATTAATAATGGTTATAGGCAGAATTCTGGTAAATTGTTATATAAAGGTTAGAGACAAAGTATTGATGTTTAAAAAGTTTATGAATAAAAAATCTTTTTATTTTTGTGTCATTTAAGATTAAAGGAAAAGATAATTTTTTTACACTCACTAAATAATCATTTAAAACAATCTTTATATAGAGGAATACCCACCACATTCCATCCATACTTGAACTCCTAAAATAAAGGAGAAGAAACTTCAGTAGTAGCAAAGGTTGGGGTAGGGATGGACATGCAATATAATTTCTTCAAAAGACATGAAATTCAACAAAATTTTTTCTAGCTACCAGGTCATCATTTTGTGTTTATTATAGTTGAGAAAAATCCACACAACTGGGATTTAAAACATTTAATATAAAATAAAATATTGATATAATAGAGAGTAGCCAAGAGATACACAGTTGCCAACAATTTAGATACATTCTCAGATTTTTAAGGCTAATATTACAAAAATATTAGAGTTAAAAAGTATTGACTAAATTTTCACATTTAAAAAATAACCAGTGTATTTAACAGAATAATTTCCAAAATGTATCTAAGCTTCTTAACATACTTGGACCTGCCATTAATTTTATTAAAAGATTTATACATGACAGTAAGGTATCTGGATAAAGATGTTTTTAATTTTAATGCTCACTGAAGAATTTTATTTAGAGTATGCTAAACCTTTATATGTCCTAATGGTAGCTAAAGTTTTAAATTTGCAGCCGGGTGTTTGGTGTGTTATTTGGCTGGCCTAATGAGCACATAACAAAATGTTATAAAGAGAGAGCTATTTCTGGCTTAAACTCTTGATTCTTCTACATTAGTGCTAGTAAATTTAATGTATTCTTAGTTCCAAGTAGTGGTATTTTATAATGCCATAGCAAAGCACGATTGGAAATGAGAAGTGCTGTCTCTTAGAAGTTCTCTCATATTTCAGCTAAAACATACTCAGCAAAAAAGATATGTAAATTAAAAGAAAATCTCCAATTTCCTATTCTGAGTAAAGCTTTGATTTTTGCTGATTCAGGAAATAAGGTTGACATTGGAGCTTCTCATTTCATCTGGAATAATCACTTTTTCCTTTTCAAAAGTCTTTCATTTTAGCAGCAATATCTTCTAAAACAGTCCATTTTGCATGGATGAACCTGTTTTTCTCTAGATAACACAGAAAATACAACTATCACAAACGGTAACCTGCTTTCTATAGTATTGCTTTCCTGAGTGCCCAGTGAGATACTAAAGTGCCAGGCTGTTCATTCTGGAGATTTCACTGATTTTCTTAACTGCATCCCTACTCCACCCCCCCCAAATAACAACCCCCAACAGAAGAATTTTATAACTTCCAAATTGACTGCTGCAATAAAATGTTTAACCTCGGGGTTAGGTAAATAAGATGCTGACTACCTAATGAAGGTGGCTAATATCAATAGAGCTCTCCCCTAAGCCAGTGGCTCAATCAGCTCAGGATCATTCAGAATATATAATTCCAGTTCTTGACATTGCAATGTTTTTTTCTGTTAAAATAGGTCTTAGATTATCTTACTGATTCCGATATTTTCTCAGATTTTTTATGTGTCTTTTTCCAGCTTATCAAGATTTGCTTAAAATCTGAATAAACAATGAACTTACTTTTGTTATAGGGTAAATGCGTAGGGCATCCAACTGCATTCCAAATATTTGGCTGCCAAATAAAGAAAGCATAACTGCTTATTTGTTATATTAGTATTAAACAAAATGATTAGCATTTAAAAAATATGTTTTGGTGTAATCCACATACAGTCCATTAAGCTTTCCAAACAAAGGTCAACAAATTCCGTATTGGTTAGATTTCCGCCAAATGATTCTCAAAGCAAATTGAGTTTTTCTTTAGCATCTATGTAAATGGAAATGTATATGGGATGTTTAGCATTGACTAAACAGTTAGAAATGGATCCATTGTGTTTTGGTTATATAACTTCTGTGCTATATACGTGTCAGGGCGTACTTCTTGCTTCCCACAGTACACTTGGGATAGTACTCTCAAAGGAGCAAACATATGCTTATACAATCCTAGCCACTATATTCTTGCTGTTTAGACTGTCATTCTGTGTGATACCAACTATTTATTTCAATTTTGGACTCTATGTAAATAGTGCTTTTAAACTTCTCCCTGATAGCACGTTTTCTTGTGTTAATAAAATAAAGTAAAGATGACAGGATGACATAGTGAAGCTCTTATTAAAAACATGTTCTAATGTTGCAGAAATATTAATGGAAATCCAGAGCTGCCTCAAGTTATTTCTAATTGTGCATTTTATATTTACAGTTTACATTTACATATTAATTTTATCTGTTAAGAATTGCTTTCAAATTAAAAGATTTACATATGCTTAAACAAAAGTATGAAATCACATGTAAGCTCCAGAACCCAATTCACTGTATCAGCATACTAACTGGTTTTTCGTATTGAGGAAAGCCAGATTCAGTGACAACTTTGGCCTTCACATTTGGAAACACCATGAAAGAAAAACAATCACAGGAGGCACGTGGATGAGCTTGGGAGTGTGTGTGTGTGTGTGTGTGTGTGTGTGTGTGTGTGTGTATACACACCTATTATGTAAAAAGCATATTTCTTTCAATTTTAGAGAACTAAAATTCTCTAACAGTTATGATGAATGTTTAAACTTTTCAGCCAAAATATGGGGAAGAATTATGGTGGGAAATTTTGAATTATTTCTGAGCAAAATTCATGACTTTCAAATAATACAGCTCTGAAGGAATTGGTGAATAATCTGTTTGAAATTTATATATATCTGGTTTATGTTGATGTTATAGGTCTACCTTATAATATTCAGTAATAATATTTAGTAAAGCCTTCCTTGGAAAATTTTAAACGTCTTTTAAAAAATTGATAGATCATCTAATCAATCTAATACCATGAAATTACTTCAGCATTAGATGTTGCTGGCTACAAGTGCTTTGGAAACTCTTTAATCAAGCTATATATGTGTGTGTGTATATATGTTTTTTTGGCAAAATAATTACTTGGTTTTTGAACAGAGCTTATTTTAGAGTTGATGTCAACATTGCTTCCTCCTTTTGCTAGTTTATAAAACTACGATTTACCAATAAACATTGGTAAATTGTAATTACCACAGAAAGCAATGTGCAGTGTTCAAGATCCATGCCCTCAGGGTTAAAACTGAGTTTATGTACATACGTGCTACATATTTATAAAGCCTTGGAACAACTGTTTAAATTGCACTATGGACTATGTTGAGGGAGTTAGCATGATTTTTTTTTGCAGACATGGTTGATCTGAACATAACAACAACAAAAAAATTGTCCAGAAAGGCTAGTGAAACCTTTGAAACCCCTTTTAACCCATATGTACAACTATATCAGCAAAATGTTGATCTAAGTTCAAATGGAATCATTAGTCTAGGTAGGCTTTTAGTGTTTTCATTCGGTAATTCACAAAGAGCATTGTACAAAAGACTGGCTTTTTGCATAATATTAACAGTTGTAAAATTGTGTGGTGTGAGGACATGACCATAGAGTTTGTCAGCTGTGTCTCCAAACTTTCTGTCCTGCACTTTTTGACTCTCATGCTATTCATTTTGCACTCCATTAACCAATAAGGATTTACCTTAAATTAAGTGCTTTTAGGTAGGCCTACTGTCCCGCAGTGGTGCTTTGTAATGCCATATGGTTGCTGCTCAGCTTGACTTACAATCTTTTTGCTTATTATACTAGTCATTTTACAAAGATATCCTGAGCTGCTTTGTGGTACAGGTCAAATACCTGAGCTTCTTTGTGGTACAGGGCAAATACTTGTGGAGTGAAGTATAAGGAAGTGAACTTCATTGTGTTGGAATGTTTTCATAAAAAAAAATTTTTTTTTTTTCAAAGGTTGCTCCAGCCCTTGCTTTTTCAATAGAAACTTATGAAAAATTAGAACAACTTGGATTTTCTACAAAATACACCATAATAGAATAACAGTTGCGTTTTATTTTATGCAGATGGTTTTAAAATAGCTCAATTTATTACATAAATGAATGTTTAATAAAAAGATTACTTTTAATATATGAGTTCTTTAAAAGGCAGCTCTTAATGTATTTAAATATGACTTGATTTATAATAAACATCTTATAAAGTAAAGGAAACTTTTAGTCTTCCTGTATTAATAAGGAATAAATGATAGTGAATTATATTTGCCAGGGTTTTTTTTTCCATCTAAAATTTAATGAATCCTATCATTTTCACTTTTCTCTTTTCTTTAAAAAAAATGGGTCGTAGATGTTTTGCACTGCTTGTTAGCTGTGGCTGTGCCAGGAGGGTTCTACCATGATTGATCAGTGAAGGCCTCTGTGTTTTTTTGTATATATTCACTACAGAATAAATTCTGATGTTGGATTTCTCTGTTTTTTTTTTTGATTGAGTGGGTAGTGAGAAATGAGGTAAAGCATTTGTTCTATTAAATAATTTATAATAGCTGATTTCCCTGTAAGAAGCCTACTAAAACAGAATAGTTGTCTATATGGTGAATCAAATCCTATTTTAGTATATCATATGGGTATATCAAACCCAATTTTCTGATTTATTTTGTGGGACAAAATTAGAGATGCATTCTTTTAGAAAATGAATTAGTTTTTAAGGCAAAAATTGAAATTTAAGATAACCTTTTAGAAAAAAGAATTGTTTTCAGATGCAATAATACATAAGTCAGATTCTGAATGCGAAGTAGATAATGTGTTTTTATATTTGGCATATTAACTTCCATACAAATATCTTCAGCATAGTTAAGTCAGTGGTTTTCAGATTCTCCTGATCTCTTTGAAATACTTCAATAGGATGTGTAGCTCTTCTTTAATGTTAAGTATTCTTCTCATATTTTAAAGATGTAGCTATTTTTAAAAATAGATTAAAATAAACAGAAGAAAGGATTTGATATTTTAATAGTGAAATTGTACATTAAAATAGTCACAGATTATCACATAAGCAAATAATTTCTTAGAAGACATATAATAGTAAACCAAATTCAATTCAACTAATTATTGTTGAGCACCTACCAGTACCAGTGCAATGAGCAATGTTGAACACTAGAAACGTGAAATTGCCTTCAAGTAGCTGGCTCGTTAGATGGACACTTAAAACACAGAGAGATAAGTATCTTGATAAATGTAAATACAGGACATCATGAGGGAACATAGGAACAACTCCTAATTCAGTTTGAGGAGATCCAGTATGACTTCTAGGGGAGCAACTGTGTGTAAGCTTAACAGAAGTGGGTATGGTGGAGAGAGAGTATTTTAGGTTCAGGAAATTGCAGGTATGTAGCCTAACTGATATTAGTTTGTTCAAAGATTGTAAGTAGGTGTGATTGGAGCATAGGGTGTAAAGGTGATGGAGAATAGTGAGAGATTACTCTGGAGTGGTAAACTTTGACCAGATTTTGGGAAGGGCTTTATAAACATGGTCCAAAAATTCAGGGGTTTCTAGAAGAGATTTTTAGTATGATAGTGACATGATCGTATTTACAGTTTAGAACTCAGATTGTCTGAAGAATGCAGAATAGAAGGGGGTTAGGCAGATAAGGACAAGATTAAACTTAAAGAGACTAGTTGCTTTTGAGAATACATTGAGAGCTATAGGTACCATTCTTCCAGATAGTGAATACTAGAGGAGAATCACATTGGAAAAAGGAAGAATATGAGTTTAATTTTTAACGTGATGTTAAGTTCCTGTAGACTATCTAATTAGAGATGTCCAGAAAGGAGTTGAATATACAAATGTAGAGCCTAGCTCAAGAGGGAACCTGGCTGGATACCTCAATTTGGGAGTTAATCAGCGTGCCAATGTTAAGCAAAGCCACTGCAACCCACTAGAGTCTTCAGGGATCTGCATATTTGGCATCAACATATGATAATGTTTTGTTACCCAATTCATTATATTTCTATGGCCATGTAGAAGGTTAATGTGAATGTGGTGTGAAATATTTATTTTACTATACAAATATAGGATATTATTAAATGTAATGAAGAATACACTCACTAAACATATTGCCCTGGTGCTATACAGCTGGTGTAGTAAACTGTGGACCAATTTGGACCACCACATGGGACAAGAAAATAATTTGTTACAGTGAACCTTTTGTAGTAATGATGTTGTTTTTGTGATAAAATTTGACCTAATTCCTTTGTTAGTGATTTAAGAATATACTGTAATGAGCAAGGAAAGAGATCTATTCTATGTGAAGCACTATATTTCATATATATTTTCTGTATTCTATGTATGCCTTATGTATTATTTTTTTAATTGACAAATTATATATACTAATTGTACAAAATGATGTTTTGAAATACGTACAGTATGGCCATCATATCCACAGGTTACCCATCTATGGATTCCACCGAGTGTGGATTGAAAGTGCAGTATTTGTAGGATGCAGAACCAGCAAATACAGTGGGCCTACTTTTTGTGTCTGTGGGTTCTTCAGGGCCTACTACAGGATTTGACTATCTGAGTATTTTGGTATCTGCTGAGGTCCTGGAACCAACCTCCCCATACTGAGGGACAACTGTATACATTATGAAATGACTAAATTAAGATATTAACTTGTTAATTAACATGTGTATTACCTCAATTTTTAAGAATATAATGTATTGTTATTAACTATAGTCATCATGTTGTACAACCAACAGATCTATTGAACTAACTGATTCTATTTCACTGAAGTTTGAATCCCTTTTTTTTTTAAAACTTTCAGTAGATTTAGGGAATGCTAGTGTTTTTTGTTATGTGCATAAATTGTATATGATGGGGAAGTCAGGGCTTTTAGTGTACATTGTACCCAACAGGTAATTTTTGATTCCTCACTCCCCTCCTGCCCTCCCTTTTTCTTAGTTTTCAATGTCCATTATACTACTTTATCACCATATATACCCATCAATTAGTTCCCACTTATAGTGAGAAGATGTATTTTTTTTCCCATTCCTGAGATACTTCATTTGGGATAATGATCTGCAGTTACACCAAGTTGCTGTGAATAATAGACAAAAACATAACACTGGGGAAAGGACCCCATAGTCCATAAATGGTGCTGGGGAAAATTGGATAGCAACATTCAGAAACTGGATCTCTATCTCTCACCATGTCCAAAAATAACTCAAGATGTAAGACCTAAAACCGTAAAAATTCTAGACAACAATGTAGGAAAAACTCCTGGACATTGGGCTAGACAAAGAATTTATGACTGAGACGTCAAAAGCAAATGCAGCAACAGTAAAAATAAATAAATGGGACTCAATTAAACTAAAATTCTGTGTCCTTTGACCAACATCTTTCCAATGGCCCCACTCCCCACCCCCGGTAACCGTCATGCTACTCTCTACTTTGTATGTGTTCAACTTAAAACATTGTACATATAAGTGGGCGTTAATACACTTTATGTATTTTATATTTTTTAGCTCACTTAGTCCCTCCTACCTCACTTCACAACTTTCTGAATATACGTAGATACTGTGGATGCTGTTTTCCAATTAAGAAAACTAGTAATGTCAAGTCACTATCTTAGAGCCTCACTGCTCTAAGAGTGCCAGATTGAAACTCTTAAGAAAGATCAGGGTAGAGAGAAATGAACTAAAAAAACATTTCAGTGAAAGATGAATGACATCACTGCATTTAAGTGTACTTAGGAGTTAAGCCATTTTTTAATTTATTCAATTTATATAAAACTTGAATGCCTACTATGTGCCTAATTCTGTTCTGGGCACAGTTGCGTCAGTATGAGTGTGTTGTTCTGTTTTCGAAAATTATTTCCAAGATAGCAGTTAAGGGCGTTAGGGTTTCAAAGCTGTATGCCCTATTTTGATAAAAAATACAGTTGGAAATAGCAGATATTTTTTGTTTTCTTCCTTCCTTTACTTGACACATATAATAAGACAAGTTATATCTTGAGGAATACTGCAGTTTTAAGAGAAAAGAAAAACGGCTGTTTCTCAACTCTTTTCTCTCTGTATGAATCCATTAAAAATTAATTTTTAGTGTTACAAGCCAATATAAATGCTAGTGGAATATATTTTTATGCTGCTTTAAGATTTAAGTGTTTTGTACATATCTTCTCATATAATCCTCACAATTCTCAGACGAGATATGAACCCAATCTTACATTTGAAGAAATAAGTTCGGAGGGTACGTGTTTCAGATATAGTGCTTTTCCTATTATGCCATCCTGATTCTAGAAGCGTAATATGTTTAAAAGTTAAAATATAATTTAAAATTTTAAATTTTAAAGTGGTCATAAAGTGGTATAATGGACACTGGAAACTAGAATAGTGTTATTATAGTCTTCTCATTCTCCTACATGGAGTGTTTCAGTAGGGATTCTTGTGTTGTTTGGGAGGTTAAGCCAAATGTTCTTATTTACTTTTTTAGAATCTGCAACTTCAGTTAATCCAGATATCCCGGATTTCTCAGTAACAGTTTGTAGGAGCCAGGGATCTCTGGCTGGCAGAACCGTTCTGTGTGCTTAATGCTATTTGGAGAGAATGTTCAATGAAAGGAAGGAAACAACCCCTTATTGGTTAGCTGTTATATATAGTTAAACACTGTTAGGTGCTTTCATGTGAATACATCAAGACGCCATGATGGAATCAGCAGGCATGTCATAATTCAAGTAAAAGCTTGTTGATATAAATCCTAGATTATAGCAATGTTCTGAATACTTTTTAAATTTTACTGCTTTGACATTCCTTATACATCTCTACTTGGAATGCTTTGTCTCATGTTAGTCTGCCAGAACTCAATTCAACCAGCTTTCAATGCTACCACAACTGATACTCCTTTGGAAAGCTTTTCCTGTTTATTTACTCCAACTAGTAATGATGTAAAATTCTTATAGCAATTTGTCATATTTATAAAGGAGATGTCACTTGTATTAATAACTTTGTCATTTTAGTTATTTGTGTATATACCATATATTCTTTGGTTTCTTTGTTATATAACAGTCTGCCCATAACTTTGAATATTGTTCTTTTCCTCAGGCCTCTTGGTCTTTTCATTTCTTCCTTGGTCTTTTCATCATTCATACCATCAAAGTTCTACCTCTCATGTCCTATACGTTTTTTTGTTTTTTAAATTGAGGGTTCGGAGAGATGGGGAGGCAGTCACATTAATCAAATTTTTGCTTGCTGAAATAACCTTTTTTTTCTTAATGTGAATGTTCTATGACATGCATGAACCTTTTTGTAGTTTTTTTGTTTGGCTGGTTTTTTAGGGGGGGTCAGATTTATTTTGGAATTATGGAATGGTTATTATTACTATTCAAGTTCATACAAACTGTTTTCTGACCTTAACATCATATTGGTAATAAATATGGAGCCATTTTACACTCTGTAATTATTGGGAGCAATTCTATGAGTGTTTAGGATAGAATATGAAAGTCAAAATTCAAAAAGAAATTTATGTTAAAAATGAGAAATTATTTCGTGAGTACTCGGTCTGTTATTTGTTCTACTGTTCTGTCTTTATACTTATCACATCCAAGTTAATCTTTTAAAACGTTGCCTAAATACTTTTTCTGCTACTCCAAAAACCTTCAGTGGTTCATTACTACCTAAAGAATAAGTTTTGGCTCTGGTTTGTTTAATCCCTCAGTATTTCCTTGTAATCTACTTTCACTACTCACTGGTCTGTTTTCCACCAATCTAGATCATTCTCCCCATTTTTTTCTCTGGTTATGAGTTTTGTCCTTCTTTCAAACTCTCTATAAGATTCCCTGGCCCCAGCTCACGAATTTTTTTACTTCATTGAGCTCATGTAACTTTCGTTATGTTATACTGTGTGCTTTGCTGTTTCTGCCTTCTTATGTTTCTGACCTGCTGCTCTTATAGTATAAGGCTTCAAGGAGAAAACCACATTTCACTCTTCCTTTCCAGGAACTATTACATGGCACATAGAAGACATGTTCTAATTATGAAATAATAACAATAATGAGGAGGAGGAGGAGGTTTGTGAATTTCATTTCTATTGCCTATCCTAACACTTACAACTTTACGCAGATATTGGACTGCCACAGTAGCTTGGGTCACTTCTACTCACTTCCGGAAACTATTTATGACATATTTGGCTGGTAGGGTTGCCTGGTGGAGAGGAGAGCAATTCCTGAGCTTTTCATCTAAGTAGATATACTAAGTTCCCATTTACTGAAGTGATAGTATGTTGGGTATCTTTGTAGCGGGAACTATTGGGAGCATCAGCAACCTTACAAAGGGAAAATGGCAACCTCTTTCTAGTATTGTATCTGAATCCTGCTCTGGAGCACTATTCTGATTATTCTCTACCCTTGATCCTAGTCTGTGTACCAAACATACAGTTTACCTCATTCGCTGTAGGAGCCAATTCACAGCCCCAGTAAACCAGGAAATCCAGAAATTGGGAATTATTCACAGCAGCAAAGGAATGTTTTTGTCCATAGATTTTCTAGAGTGTTCAATGTTTTATCTGTTCTGATTCCACCATAATTCATATGATTAATCAAGCATTGCTTTGTTTTTCTGTAGCTCTCCTACAACACAACATAGTCAGGGGTGTGTAGAATATGGACTTGTCAAGTCCCTTGCCTTCTGAAGGAAATTAATGGCTCCATCCTCCTTCCTGCTTAACTCCTAGAAAGGCAACTTGGTGTTATTATAGTAACATGGTCTTTGGAGACAAGCAGAGAAATTCTAATTCCTATTTTTCTAACAGTACAGCCTTATAAAGGTAACATATCGTCATAGTAAGACTTCTTCAATTTAAAAATTCTGAAGATCAAGTGAGTTGAGTTCTATGAAAGAATCTAACAAACTTGCACATACTAGTTTCTCCATATATGTGGCCTTCCTTTATAGGGTGAGCAGCTTGTCCTGGTTTCTCCTGGATTTCCCAGTTTTAGCCCTGACAAGTCCTATGCATCCTAGGAACTTCTCTCTCTCCTCTTTCTATTATTATTATTATTTTTTTGAGACAGAGCCTCACTCTGTTGCCCAGGCTAGAGTGCTGTGGCATCAGCCTAGTTCACAGCAACCTCAAACTCTTGGGCTAAAGCAATCCTCCTACCTCAGCCTCCCGAGTAGCTGGGACTACAGGCATGCGCCACCATGCCCGGCTAATTTTTTCTATATATATTTTTAGTTGGCCAATTAATTTCTTTCTATATTTAGTAGAGACGGGGTCTCACTCTTGCTTAGGCTGGTTTCGAACTCCTGACCTTTAGCGATCCTCCCGCCTCAGCCTCCCAAAGTACTAAGATTACGGGCGTGAGCCACCATGCCCAGCCCTCTCTCTGTTATTTGACTTTCTATGCTTATTGGCCATTCTTTGAATAAAGTATAGTCAAGGTTATAGGTTAGACTTTTTAGTAGACTTGAGTACAGTTCTGGTTATTGTTTGTTTACTTTTTATTTTAGTGTTTCAAAGTATATTATGAGGTTCTGTTATTCAGTTGCTTTGTTGATTGAGTCAACTAGACCATTCATTTATTAGCTAGCCTGTTACAGAGGCAGGAAAGCTTATGAGTTTCTTTGTAAGGTCATGGTGTTATTGAAGGTGGTAATTTTGATCTGCTGTCCTATTGGTGCATTCTGACTATCGTAAAAAACTGTGAAGCAAATTTAAAAGCTTTCATCTACCTAGAAATTTTAGAATGAGTTCTTTGTATTAAATGTACTTCATCCTGTGAAATAGATCCTTTCAAATTGAAGTTCTCTCAGTTTAGACATGATGAGTTACAAAAATGATTCTTTGTAGAATTTTTCCCCCACCTTTATTGAAATACTTAACATGGGTACTCAAACGTTAATTTAATGTTTTTACAAGCCCCAGACTAGCTTTCTAATGAGGCAGTAAGTTACAATTATGATTTTGTTATATTTTCTCCTTGTTTCTCATTTTTGCACCATCTTTACTGTCCTTAACTATAAGCTACCTTTTTAATTTTAAAAAAATATCAAGTAGAAAGCAAATATTTTGTGTTTTTTGTCAATGTCATGGTCTTATGTCAAGATGTTGAAAGGTATCTCTCCAAATTATTGTTCTGCTGTAGTTATTTCTCTCAAAGAAGGCCTCTTGTATAGCTATTTGTTGAATTGTGTACCTACTGAATTAGTCAAAGCTCTAGCTAAAACCATTTTTTCTTTACCTCTCCCCTCCCCCCAAACTTGCTTTTGTTATGTATTGGCTTGCTAATCCTTGTGTTGAGCAGTATCAGACATCACCTTTCTTGGGGGCAGTTAGTCCACTCTTCCGCTTTCTTTGTCAAAGGGCTCCCTTAATAGGAGAAGTCAACAGGGAGGACAAAAAGGATTGAAAGTTGTATTTAATCAGGGTCAGAGAGGTGGTGTTCAGAGTGACGGGCCCACAGGCAGGCTGGCCTTTTATGCTTGCCGACGCAGATGGTCCCAGAGCATTCAGCTAAGTGAAGAGAAAGCTGCCCAGTGAAAGCTATTGTAGGGTAGCATCGTTACAGTTGAGAAAGGTTGCCAGGGGTAACTAGAGAGTATCACCAGTATCGTGTGATCACTAGGCTGTGCCATTGAAAATGTTAGACTGAGGATTGTGTTGGGTCCCTTGGCGTCTTGATGTTCATATGTAAGCAGTATTAGCTTACATTAGTGTTTTTAATTTAATTTTTTCTGTTTTCTTCCCTTTGTTCCATCCTTGCCTTTTTTAGTGCATAAAACATAGGTTCATTTATATTTATAATTTTAAAAAGTCTGCTTCTAAAATACTTAATATGTCTATTAGAGGCTTTATGCTTTATCATATATGATATCAAATATTTGTGAATAAATTGGGTTTATAAAAGTAGGATTTAATATTTCTCATTTGAAGAGCTTGAAGTTGATTGTCCGTTGCTCTGAACGTGCCCCAGTATATCCTATCCCAAGATAGATAGCTTTTGTTCTCTGTGTGAGTATAAATAGCTTATTTAAAATACTGTTGTTATTTGTCTGAAAGCCATAGATAACATTGAGTAAAAAGTTGTGACCAAGAACTCCAAATATTTATGGAATCTACCATTAATTTTTGCCTAAGGCAAAAGTAAAAATATGCATCCCAAATGAGCCAGAGTCAAGTAGCGTAAGAATTATTGGTCTTAATGTAATATATTTAATATACTCTGAATATGATTTTAATAGCCAATTTTGGAATTCTTTAATTTATGCCTTTCTCTTTCATCTGGATATTTTAAGAAATTATTATGGCCACATACAAAATGTAAACACAATAGTCTTCTGCAGTCACTAGGGGAAAATACATAGACATTTCTATTTAGTGTAGAAGTGAAATCTGACATGTAACTAAAATTCAAGGTGGTATGATAATAGCCTTGCAAATAATTGTTTTAACATAAATTGCCAGTCAACCCAATTTAAATTACCCTTTTTCTTGCCAGTCAGAGCAGATTTTGTCTTAATACCTCTTACTCACCTGTTGGTATATTTAGTGAAGACAAACACAGTACCATAATATAATACCAACTCTTTCGTGTTTGAGACCTTATAATCATCAATGGAATTATTTTGTTTTAATGGTAGCATGTTTTTTTATAAATGTGCTAAAAGTGGAGTCAGACTTTTAAAAAGTCTTAATGCCCCCATTTTAAAAATATGACTCTAAATTGTAAATTTAGAGTTGTAGAGAAAAATCTCAAATTTATATTAAAATAGCTGCTTGTTTCCTTCTCCATATCAAAATTTAGCTGAGTCATTTTTATTTTAGACAACTAAGTCACTTCTGTAAGTAAAAGTATTCGTCACAAAAAACTGGGTGAATATACTGAAATTTACAACAAGCATGCTGATGTCCACAATCATAAAGTATTCTAGGAGGTCTATGGATACTGTGAGAAAGCATTTCTTTGAAAAATCTAACTTTTCTGTTATTATTAACATAAAAACACAAATCAACAGAGAACATGATTCATCCTTTATTTCCTGAAAAGCAAATGAAGACTAGGAACTAGATTGTGCTATCCTTTTATTGTCATTGTTTTTTGGGGAGGTATTTTTTTGAGACAATCATAGTATGATCATCTATAAGACTTAGGAAAAATTATGTCTATTATTTTGTGTCACTTACGGTGGCGGTTGGTGTTCCAGGATTTATGAATACAGATGGCGGTATAGAAGCAAATTTTAATTACATTGCTTCTTTAATGAATCTTAGTTTCTTTAATGAATTTTAGTAAGTCTAAGACATTGATGTTATTGCATTTTATGGTCCATCATTTTTATTCTATTGGACTATTTTTTCTTTTTATGATATAGATTTGACTGAACATATGATAAAATGAATGAGCTTGAGGAATAAAAGAAATTTAAAATTTACATTCCATATATTTTCATTTAAATTGCCCATGTGATATAAACTGCTATGCAGTGGGACCAGGTGGATTAGCATCAAAAATTTACATTAAACTCATGTCCAGCTTAGTCTTTGTATCACTGAAGGGGTCATGAATATGAGAGGAAATATAAAATTTTTATCAGTGGTCATCGCAACAAAATTAAAAGAAAAATTGCTTTCAGTATTCACAAGTATAAATGTGAATGTCTTACTTCCTTGATATAGCTTAAAGGTGACTTTTTTTTTTTGTTTGGAGACAAGGTCTCCCTCTATTGCCCAGAGGGAGCTCACTGCAACCTTAGACTCCTGAGCTGAAGTGATCCTCCCGCCTCAGCCTCTTGAGTACCTGGGACTACAGATGCACACCACCATGCCCACCTAATTTTTTCTATTTTTTGTAGAGATGGGGTTTGCTCTTGCTCAGGCTGGTCTGGAACTGCTGGCCACAAGAGATCCTCCTCCCACCTCGGCCTCCCAAAGTGCTAGGATTACAGGCACGAGCCATCATGCCCCGCCAAGGTGACTTTTTAAAGACAGCATTTTTGAGAAATTGAATCATTCTACCAACGTATATTTTTAACTGAGCAAATTGAATTATTACATATCTCCTTATAAGTTTTGACTCTAAATTAGGAGCCAGAAAACTAATTTGGGTTTTGCTGATTATTTGAATTTTGCTGGAATGTGAATCAAACCTCTTTTTAAAATTTCCATTATTATATTAATAATAGTTATATATGTGAGTGTTATTGGAACATTAATGATTGGAATGTATTGTAGAACCTGTGAATGTTGGTGGTGGCAATAGGTCTATCTCTATATTTTAGGTATATAGGAGTCTCAGTGAGAAAGTATAACTTGTTACAGTGAATGCCATTTGTATCAAAAGCTTCCTAATTTCTTTTATTCTGAGCAATATTCATACCAGGTGACATACATAGTGGATACTAAAATGTTTACTGAATAAATAACTTTGGTTTAAGACAATTTTGAAAGTTGACTGACATAGTTAAGAAAAAAGAAGATATTCAAGGTAAATTATTGCCTTTGTTGCTGAGTTACAACAAATTGGGAAATTTTAAAATGCTGTTAACCCTTTATATTAGTTTGAATCTTATCTGGAAGAATCCAGAAGGCTTTTTAGAATTGTGAGGATCTCATCATTATAAATATCATTGTTATGAGTATTCATATTCATCATGAATATCAGTTGTCCCATTCCCATCCCAACACCCTGAAAGATGTGAGAGTATGATCATGACTAAAGAGTTTCACATGATAGAATCTAAGAAAGAGAGCACTAAGAAAAGGAGTCAGAAGGTTTGGGTTTAATCTCACCAAATCCAGAATGCTCCAAGGAGCATTTCCTTTGAGTGCTATATTGATGCTCAAAAAGTTTCACATTTTAGAGCATTTCAGATTTTAGATTTTCTAATTAGGGATATATAACTTGTACTTCTAAAACTGTGAAGCATGGTATGCATATAAATCGTCATTCAGATAATCACTAATACTACTCACATTGCTGCTGTTGCTACTGCCCTATAACTATTGTCAGAACAGCCTGCTGGTATATGTTCCAAGACCTCCAGTGGATGCCTTAAATCACAGATCCTACTAAATCCTATTATACTGTGTTTTTTCCTGCATACATACCTATGACAAAGTTTAATTTATGTAGTCACAGTAAGAGATTAACAATAATAATAAAAACTATAACAATACACTCTAATATAAGTTATATGAATGTGGTATTTTACACACCCTTCTTGTGATAATGTGAAATGACAAATGCCTATGTGATGAGATGAAGTGAGAAGAAGAATGTAGGGATCATAGACATCGTGACATAGTGTTAGGCTACTACTAATCTTGAGCACAAGTACTACGATACCTCAACAGTCAGTCTGATGACTGAGATGTCTACTAAGTGACTAACAGGTGGATAGGTTACACAGCATGTATGCACTGGACAGAGGTATGATTCACATCCTGGTGGGGGATGGGGGCGATTGAGCAACATTTCGTCATGCTACCCAGAATGGCATGCAATTTAAAACTAATGGATTGTTTATTTCTGCAATTTGCCATTTAATATTTTCAGATTACAGGTGACCATGGGTAACTCAAGCCATGGCAAGTGAAGCAACTGATAAGGAGTGTGGGCTACTATATCGTAGTATTTGCCAACATTGGGCATTTGACTTCAGCTAATTCAAATAATTGAATAGATATTAATAGATGAGCATGGGAGTACTGTATTCAGCCCTTTGGGAGTCCATGGGTTACCTATCGTATAGTTTTAGCTCTTTATCTTGATTCACTTTATCAAAATGGGACAATAGATGACTGATGGTAGGTTCTAGAATGCAAGACATGGAAAAATAAACAACTGAGCTTCTTTGCCTAGCCAGATATTCTTACCAGTGTTGAAGAAATTGTCCTGAAATCTTTGTAAAATCCTAAATTAAAGAATATTACAGAGTTTTCCTTATTTCCTTCCATATAACACGTTTCCTTCCAATAGATACGTTTAATTGACTTCAGATCAACTCTAGCAGGTGACTTTAACATGGGTTATGCTTTTCATAACGAAACAATGTTTTTATCATATACATGGTAAAACCATGGTAAGATGCCATTGTGACTAGATTTAGATACTAGCTTCCAATCAGCAGCCTCGCAGAATATGCCATTTAAATTCATGGGTCAGGAGAATTTACAGATTATTGTATGTTATGGATCTTTGTCTTTTTTCCCAAATTGTCAAAAAACACATGCCAAGTATGAGTTAGCTTTATATACTGGCTAACAATCTACAGAGGTAGTTCTTAAAGTGTGATCTGTGGCCCTGTGGGGGATCAGCCTCTCTACAAAAAAAAATTTTAATTAGCTCAGCATGGTGGTGAGCACCTGCTACACTACACGTGAGTAGCAGTGTAGTGCTACACTACATGGGAGGCTAAGGCAGGAGGATCACTTAAGCCTCGGTGTTTGAGGTTGTAGTGAGCTATCATGATGTCACTTCACTGTAGCCTGGATAACAGTGAGACCCTGTATCCAAAAAACTTAAAAAATAAAAGAACAATATGCAGAGATATCTTAAAAAGCAATTGAAATACTGTTCCCTTTTTCAACTATATAAGTGTGAGGCCAGATTATGTTGTAGGGGAAGAAAAATAATTTTTTTTTCAACGCTCATAAGTTTGGGGATTTTTTGTTGTTGGTTTTTTTTGTTTGTTTTGTTTTTTGAGACAAGGTCTTGCTCTATTGCCCAGGCTAGAGTGTAGTGGCATCATCCATCATAGCTCACTGCAACCTCAAACTCCTGGGCTCAAGCAATCCTCCTGGCTAAGTCTCTAGAGTAGCTGGGTCTACAGGCATGTACCACCATGCCGGGCTACCTCATAGGTTCTTAATTAGGAGTGGACACCTGCAACAAAAGGTAAATTAGCAAGAGAAAAACAGAAGTTCATTAATATGTATATTTCATATGTACCTGGAAGATACCTGCAGAATGAGTAGTTCCCAAAGATGTGGCTTCAAATTGCAGCTTATATAGCATCTTCAACAAAGAGACAAAGGAAGAAGACTTCCAGTCTCTAGGGTTAGCAAATTGTAGAAAGGCAAATAAATGTCAAGTAAAGGCTAATTAGTGAAGCTTCTTAATATAGATTCCTTTCCAGATCTATAAGTGGCTAAAGATGTCTTCATTGGTTAACCTTTGTTCTCTCTGGTAGAGAAGGTAGGTGAGATACCCTTTGCCCTTGCAAATTTGTGTCCTAATTTTAGGCAGATGGGGCAGAGATCAGGTATTCCATGCATCTTCTCCTTGTTTATTGTCTTCAGCTCAACAATCCTTCATATTTTGGGTTGGCATATTTCAATCAAAACTACATATAACAGATTAAATATGGAAGCAAATATGAGAACCCAGGTATTTTCTATTAAGCCAAACATGAAAAAGCTTTTGAAAAATACAAAACAATGCCACTCCTCATTTCTTCTTTCTATAGAAAATATAGTTGGTTTTCATAAAAGTGTTATTTTATATTAACATGTAATATGCTTATTTTTTATTTTTATATGTTGAGAACTATTTAAAACTTTTTTCATTTTTATTGTCTAATGTGTCTAATATGATAGATATTAGTAGGTACAGCACAAAGGCTCTTTGGGGTTCTCAATAACTTTTAAGAATGTAAAGCGGTGTTAAGAACAAAAAAGTTTGAACACGCCAATCTATAATAAGTATAATTTAATCAACAAATCACCACAAAATTCAAATAAAAATTCCTAAGTACCTTTATCTGTTTCCTGCTGTTGAGTTAGTATTAAGTTAATACCTACAACTAGTGTTTGCTGTTTGCAAATTTTAGCATAGAGATGTTGAAATCAATGAAACTTACTTTAATATTTGACAAATTACATGAAAGTTGGGAAAGAGGATTATAAAACTGAAATTACTGAAGGGTTGGCCAAGTGCAAACAGTGACAGGTAAAATGGGATGCAAGCAGAACTATTCTGCCACCACCCCTGGCCTGGATCTCTCATAGAATTTTTGATAGGGTTAGATAAACAGGCTCAGAGACTGCTTCTCCAGGGATAATGAAAATCATATTGCGGGCCTTTTCCAATAGACACTTCTGTTGCTAGGCCCGTAAGCAGTGACTTGACACTACTGACATGGCCAGCACCACCTACATTGGTTACCTGACTGTGTTACTAGAACCTGGGATTGGATCTAGCTTCTGGCACCCATCTTATCAAAGGGATTCCACGTGGTCTCTGTTACATATCCTTACCAGCCTCCATTCAGAGTGTTACAGCTATATCTTAATGGTAGGGTCTAGGTGTTTATAAGGGAAGAAAGCAAATACATGGCATTTTAATGAGAGGCCAGCTATGCTCATAAGCTGAAGGTTTTCCCAGACATAAGAAAGAAGGAGGTTCAGATTCTGGGCAACAAACAAAAAACTCACAAACTTTCTTTTGGATTCATAAAGGAAATCCTATATCTGTATTATTATTCGGCCCGTATGTATTTAATAACTACTATGTATAACTTGCTGTTCTAGGATCTGTTAACAAAGGTGAATGACAGGTAAATGTCTATGTATGTCCTTGCATAGTAGGAGAAATAATCTGTATACAATGACCAGAATACAAGGGAGACAGTAACAAATACCACTACAGATATATAGATAGATTACTATCATAATACTTACCCACCCTGTGTTGTAATTATCACTTTATATGTGTATCTCTCCCACAGAAGTGTAAGCCCTCAATGGATTATCTTTTAATGTTTGTAAAGTTATGTGTTCACATGCTTTTAGAGTCACTAGTTTCTGGGTTTTGTTATGAAAAACAACGTTCTGTTGTCACCACTCTCACCATTTCCCCTTCCCCAAAGTCAGTATGATCAGTTATATTCACTGATTCTTTTAGTGTTTACCTCTCTTGCTCTTAGTTGCTTGTATTGCTACCTCATGATTTTTGTTTTAGAATTTTCTGTAGGCTTCTCATTATAGAAGATAAGATTTGTC
The DNA here is from genome assembly GCA_963574885.1 of Lepilemur ruficaudatus. NCBI lineage: Eukaryota > Metazoa > Chordata > Mammalia > Primates > Lepilemuridae > Lepilemur > Lepilemur ruficaudatus. The sequence continues at coordinate 25,100 of CAUYRT010022540.1, forward strand.
TTTTTCTATCTCCCCCTGCTCTCACTACATGCAGGCACTAATCCCATCCTCCCTAAAAAATTATATTGTCATTTTAGTCACATCAGTAGTCAGTGTTTACATTAGTATGGCTATTTAAATGTTGTAAAATAGCTGAATCATATAGGTAACTATCATGAATTTTTCTCTTCTGTACTGTTCCTACCTCTTCACCCTGTTATGAATTACTATCTTGGTTTTTTTGTTTACTTAGTTTTTCTGTGTGTACTTACCATTAAATCATATTGAAATTCTTTTTTCGTTATCTAAATCGCCTCCCAGTATGCTTTGGGGTTTCTGTCAGTTTCATCTTTTTGGAGAAATTCTGCCTTTGTCATCTTGGCATGGTTGCCCTCTGTACTAACTGGGGCATAGTGGCAGGCTGGAATTGGTCTTCACTGTGATGCTTAAGGATTCCCTTTGCTTTTCTCCTGTGGGGTAGCTTGTGTTAATATTTCCTACATCTCATTTCATCTTCATCCTTGCTTTGCTTCCTCATTTTGAACAAGTTCATCTCCAATATAATGTCCTGAGAAATGATGCATAAGGGCAGATCTCCTAAGTAGATGATTTTCCTTCAGAATTTTAATGGCATAGATCTATTGCTTGCTGGTTTCCACTGTTGTTAAGATGTCGAAAGCCATTCTGATTTCGGATTCTTTGACTGTGACTTGCTTTTTGTGTTTCTGGAAGTAAGATAATCAGTTTGTTCCCTAGTGTGCATTTCTTTTCATTTAGTATGCCAAGTGTCCAGGTGTTTGGTAGACCATTTCAATCTGTAAATTCACATCCTTCCTTTCTAGAAGTGGTCTTTATTTTCTTGATGACTCCCTTACATATTTTTTCTTTGTTCTCCCTTTCTAGAACACCCATTTTTTATATATTGGACCTGCTGAATTGGTGCTGTAATTTTATTTTTCTTTTTGTCCTAATATATATCTCTATCTTTTTTGCTATACTTGTGGGTGATTTCCTTTACTTTATTTTCCCATGTATCTATTGAGTTTCATAATTTCACTGTTATGCTTTTTACTTTACAAGGATGAATAGTTATGTCTTCCCACCATCTATCTCTCTTATCTAAATGTTCTTTAAATTGTGTGTATGTGTGTATGAGAACTTGAGGAGAAAATTTAGATAATGGAAAAGAATTTTTGGTTCACTCAGTGTAAGTGTAAGGAAAATTAAGTTTATGAAACTACTTAAAGGGACTTAATTATGGATTTATTATTTTTATCTCTTGGAGCATATTCATGATAATTTTATTTGAAATTTTATTTTTGATTATTTGTTTCTTCCAAGTTGCCTTTTCTCTAGGAGTGCATGTGTGTCCGTGTGTGTGTGTGTTGGTCTCTAACTTTCATCTTAGGCTCTTATCATATATTTGATAACCCTTAGTTGTTTGCTCATGATTAAAAGTGGGGTACCAAACCACTGATTGAATGCCCAGAGCTCGTATTGGGTGCTTGTCAACATGACCCTCATCTTGGAAAATCTAGCCAGGTCATTTTTTAGGGAAACTCCTCATGTGAGTATCTTTAGGACTTGTTCTAGGCAGAGTAGAGTACACTTGTACTTCGCTTAATGACAAGGATACGTTCTGAGAAATAGTCGTTAAGTTTTTGTCATTATGCAAACATCAGAGAGTATGCTTTCACAAACCTAGATGATGTCGCCTGCTATACACTTAGGCCCTAAGGTATAGCCTATTGTTCTTGTGCTACAAACCTGTACAGCATGTTACTGTACTAAAAACTGTAGGCAATTGCAACACAATGGTAAGTATTTCTATAGTTAAGCATATCTAAACATAGAAAAGGTGTTATATGGTATTATAATATCTGATGGGGCTACTGTTATATATGAAGTTCACGGTTTCTGAAATGTTGTTATATGTGGCACATACTGCATTTGGATCTGCTTGGAGGGTAAAAATGTGGTTGGCAATGTTCTGGGACCCAAGCATGGGAAGAGGGCTGGGGATCCATTATGTATATGTATACTTACTCCTTTTGTTTCAGTTTGACTCGTCACCTCCAGTAGTGCAAGTTTTCCTCCAATCTGGAGACCTGCTTTCCTTATTCGTTCCAGAAAATAAACTTCCAGTGATTTGCTGGGGTGGAATAATGTCAGTCTGCATGAAATAGGGGGATGAACAGGGTTTGGGAAGGAGCCACTATATAAGAATGTATTTATCTGGAGTTCCTAAGTTTCATGTCTGTGCCTCTACAACATTTAACATGATGCCAACACATGGTAGATAATAAATGTTTGAATGAATGGTGACACTAGCTGTATCATAACAGCTAAATACGATAATTGATTCATTGCTAAGTCTTGTGGGAATACAGAAATGAGTCTTTATGGAATTTCCCTTCAATGTAAGGATGTGGTATATGCTATATAAGTATGTTTATAAACTTAATTCGAAAGAATAAGGGATTATTCTGTGATCAGAAAAATCAAGGAAGGGATTCTGAGGGAGGTGTCATTTGAGTTGAGTCTTGAGACATGAACAGGAAATTGTTAGGTTGGCAAAGCAGAAGAGGGATCTGTTAACATGAACCTGCAATGAAGAGTTGTGTTGGAATAGTAGGAGATACATATTTAAAATAAAGATTAAAACCCAGTTGGGGGAGGAGAGCAGCTGATCCCAAAATTTTAAGCTTAGGAACTATATTTTATGCTTGTACTTTACCAGAAATTGGTCTGGTAAAAGTTTTATTGCAAGTTAGAGGGCTCAAGAGACCCTTGGTATAATGGAGGATATCTGATCAGATTCCCTTTCCATAGCCTTGAGAAGTTTGCTTTCAGCATAACTTTGAGTAGTATGTTTTATTTCTCTGTTCCTCAATTTCTCCAGTTGTAAAATATGACCATTTTTAGATCAGAACTTCCTCTACTTGCCTTGCAGGGGTTTTATGAGGATCAGATGAAGTGATGTAAAATGTAACGTGTGAGGTCAGATATCTCTTCCCAGAACGTTTCTAAGATTTTATCTAGGATGATCACAGGGAGAATGGGGTTAAGTCACAGATTCAAGAGGCATATCAAAGATTATCTGATAAGATTTAATGACTGGCTGAAAGAAGGGATAAACAAAAATTAGTTCAAGATTATTCTGAAGGCTTACTTGTAGATATTTTGGTAACAAATTGGAGGAGGGATTCCGGAGAAAAGCAAAAATAGGAACTTAAACAGCAGGCCTTCAAGATCAGGATTAAAGGCTTGGGAATCATAGCCACAGAAGTTAAAATAGAGAAAAGTTGGTAGAGATACAGTTTGTTATTGCTTATAAAAAAAAAATAACAGAGGTAATAGCAGTACATGAGTAACAACATAAATTTACAAATTATTAAAATATGGGTGTCATGATTTTATATAATATAGTAAATAATACTTCATCACTGTGACAGCTTGATCTTGATTTTTCTAGTTCATTTTTCTGCACATTCATTCCTAGGTCATCAAAATTTATACTTTTAGCAATTTCATTTTTAATTGATACAATTGAAAGTAATGTCAATCACTTTTGGCAAATACAAGATTAAAAATAATTTTTGATAATTTTTAGTTTTGAGAAGGGTTTTCTGCTGATGTAATTGTTACTGGAGCTGTTAAGAATATTTTATAGGCTGTGACAACATTGGGTTAAATTTTTGATAAATTATTTGAATATATATATAAATTAGAACTCCTAGAACTAATGTTTTATACAATTTTTCTATGCAATTTTTCTATTTTTATGCAATTTTCCTATGACTTAGATGCTCTACAAGAAACTAAATGGCTTCATAACTTGTTCATAATTCAAGATATCTGTGCATCCTATCTCTATATTTTCAGTTATAAGGAAGCATTAAATTTAAAATGATCTTGTTAATAATTGATTCATCCAAATCTTCATATGAAAATACTGGTCTGTTCTAGCAGATGTGACAATCTTTACATTTAATTCCTTTCTAAGACTGTGAGTATTTCCTTTGCCATGTTGGAACAGTTTTTAAGAACCAGAGATTCTAAATTTCTTGATGAATTCTGATAAGTCCCTAACATGCTAATCTCCATGCATATGCTTTTACTTTGCAATGATTTACTGACAAAGTTTTTACTGTCTGGGCACCAGTACTTCCTGTTCTGTGCTCAGATTAGAGAGTTAGTATTTGTGCATATACCACTAGGAAGGATTCCAGGGAGAGATGGGGTAAGCTGGCTTTCCACTGCATATCTCCAGCACAAAACCAGTCTTTTCTGGGGCTGCTGTTACCATTGCCACTGCTAGTCTGGGCTCAGTCCTGGCGACCTCCTTGGTGCCCTGTGGTATCTAGGAATGCGTCACATGTGCATATATATTTGGCCCAGGCAGCCAGGCCAACTGCTTGTTACATATACTGACACCTGGCATGTTTCCTCTGTTGAATGGTTTGTTGTCCCATTGGTCTTCATTTACAAACCACAAGTTCAAAGGTAAAATTATCAACAATTTCAAGATGTTGACAACGAAATATTCAACTAATCACAGGCCTCTGCTGAGAGTAAGCCCCTGTGTGACTGTACAAGTTGCATACCCAGTAAGCTGATCCTTCCCAGTTATACTGTCACAGTACAAAGGCTGCCAAACTGCCTTTAAATTGGGCTGTTCAGTACCTCCCCAAGATGAGCTGTTTGACCTCAGTGGGACCTCCACAGTACTTAGGCGCAGAAACATGGTAGTTTCATGCAGATGTTCACTGAGTTTGTTTTTAAAACTACCTTCTTAGGGTATACTTCCTGTTCCGCTAGGAGCCTTAGGAAAGCTCAACTCCCTAGCAGCCAGGACTGTCACTATTGAAGCAGACTAAGGCTCTAAGAGGCAGGCCTTTCAAATGGAGTTCAGACGAATCACTATGTGCTACATTTGAAAGCAAAATACTGTGTTGATTTAATTTGCTCTGTTTTGTTATCTTTCTTTTAATCACCACCTGAATTTTATTATTTCTCATCTCCTTTCTTTTTTGGTTAAAGGGAGGGACTATGCATTATTACTTATCTCTGACCCTTGGCTGCTTGATTCTCTTTTTATACATAGCCCTCTTGTCCTCTAAGCTAGTAAACAGAGTTTTGGTAGTTGTTGATACCATACTTTCTTCCCTTAATCTTATAGTTATGTGGGAGAGATTTTTAAAGAGGAAAATCCAGGAAAATGTCTCCTATAGCATCATTTATTATATTTTTCTCCTTAAAACCTCAATATTTTTAGAGGAGCTTTCTCTAACTAAATGCCTTTTGTCCTTATTAAAATGGAGAGAGGTTGAAACAGTCAATGTATGTAAAAGGTAAAGAAATCAAAGTCAACACACAGACTCCCAGTTTATACTCAGCCTTTTCTTTGCCTCCCACAGTGCACTTGATGTATGGTAACATGACATCTTCAGTGAACTAGGGTTGCAGCAACTGCTTCATCCTCCCCTCATCCTCTTACCCTTGGCCAAAGATACTTATATCTGCACTTCCTAACTGATGTGGCACAGCCATTGCTATTCCTTCTCTCCTAAGGGTGGCCTAGAAGGACCTGGGCATCCAGAACTTCTGGGCTGATTGTCTCTGAAGGTTCTCTCCTCCATTTACCCTAGTGTACTATATAAGCATAGTTTGCCTTAAGCTCTATGACAGGGAAAAGGCTTGGAAAAACTACCTTAAACCTCAAATCAAAAACTCACAAGAAAGTGAAATTCCATATTTAAACCATTAGTTAACTTTTAACCATTTATGTAAGCAGTATTGTCTTGTTTCTTTTTTTACAATTTTTCCTAATTTTATTCAAGGTAAATGTCTACATAACAAGTCATATAGTGATGAAAATATATATTAAGAGCCTTATATGGTTCCATAACTTTTCTTTCTGATTATGTTAGTAGGAACCAGAGATCTTAGTAAATGAGGGCTTTGACTCTTAAAAGAAATTACCAAACTCTAGGTGCTTGAATTGTTTCACCTCCACCCTCTTTGAATGGAACATTTCATCCTAAAAGGAAGAAAACATGCCAGTCTATACAGTCTCCTAACATTACAACAGTTTCTACTTTTATCATACTTTTAATGAAAACAAGGTAGCTCTGTTGATTGTGATTGACGATAGAAATCTAGCTAGCAACACATAGATTAGAAAGAGAACATATTTCAAAGATATATGTGATCCAAGAGGAAGGACTGAGATTTGAAATTGGTTAGTACAAGATTTGCCACACATACCCCTATTACTTTGATGGATAAGATACTACAATTTGCACTTGTGTGTATTTGTGAATTTATTTTAAGAAAGAGTTTGTATTACTGAAAAGTTAGATAAACTGTAAGAAAGCAGTTATTTACAAAAAAATGCATTACACTATAAAAAGACAGTAAGTATGCATTTTTAGCCATAATGACTATAATTACTAGCTGTCTGTATTCTGTTTGTTAGAAAGGGTCAGGAATTTTAGCATCATCTTACGAGCTCCCATTTGAGTATCTAAAATTTTTCTTACTGGTTACATGTTATAACAACTTTTGGTATTATACTTTGTGTTATTTGGAATTTTTAATGGTAGTATCTTCTTCATTAGTCCAGTATGGGAAGTGTAAGTTGAGTATCCCCTTATTGGCAGAAAAAGGGTTTTGCGTCTTCAGAGTTTACTCACAGCTGCAGTGGTGAGCTGCCCTCTCCTGGTCATCTGTGCCATCTAGAAGTCCCAATGGGTCCTAAGGAAAATCAGACTTTTTGCCAACTAAATAGATGTTTTAATTGTGTTTGATTTCAACGTTGTCCTGTTTTGTGACTCTGTAGTATAAAGCTCTGTTGTAGCTCCTTACTTTTCATCTCTTAAAAGAAGATGATGACAGAAAAGACAGGCCATCTTTTTTCTCCCATATGTTCTTGTAGGCATTCTTTCCACCTGAGATTTTTGCCAGTTACTTCAGTCTTCAAGGGCATAATTTGTGCTATCTTTTGCTTACTAAATTCTTGAGTTTGTTTACTTTGAAGATGTTCATTAGTATCTTTATCCCCTTTGGGGAAAAAAGATTTTCAAAACTACCTTGAATAAATGGATTAACCAAAATGTTCTTTTCATGAAAGATATTTCTTAACGTATTTTCTTAAAGATGAGCATCAGATTATTTTCTCTACTTGTAATAATTTCATGTTGGACATGAGTTTACTAATGATTCTTAGAACTAGTGCTTTTTTTTTTTTTATTATTCTAGATTCTTCATGTCTTGTTTCATATAAGCCCAACCTTATTTCAGACCCTGGCCTTGTGGACCTGTGGGATTAGCATCAATTATTGTGCTCAACAAAACTTTAATACCAGAATACTGAAAATGATATCTTTTAGAATTTTACTTCTTTGTTGAAAGTAGCAGTTTATCTCTGCCTCTTTCTTTATCAGGAGATCTTTCTATATACCTTTGTATTTTTAAAATGGAAGGAAAGAACAAAGAAATCTGGATTTTATTGTATTTGCTATTTAAATTTGTAAGTTACTACTAGTTGACATTTCTATTAAGATTCATAGAAGACCTATGTCATTATTTCTAAAGTTCATATATATTTTAATACTCATATGTCATTCTTTACTAAGGAAAGATACTAATATGATATATTTCCTAAAAATCCATAGTAAAGATCAAAAAACTAGAAGACTTTAAGCCTTTCATTTATTTGTTATTTTATCTTTCAGACAATTTTATGTAATTTTTTACTTGGCAAATTTCACTGTGCACTACAAATATGCATTTGGAGAAAACTATGAGTACCAAGACTAATGGGGATATTTAGAGATTTCTTCCTGAATTAGCTAGAATCAATTTCCCTTTATCAAGTTAAAACAGAAAACCCAGCCAGCTAGTTCAGGTCTGAGAGATTTTAAGATGCTGCTCAATAACTTTAAAATGACTTATCAAGCAAAATATTAAAAGAGTAACTATTAAATTTAGAAAACTTGAAAATCCAGCAAAAATTGTGGGAAGGAATTATTGACAACAGGGATAGAGCTTGTACCACTTTACCCTGCAACCAGTACGTTTTATCTTAGTGAAGATTTTTAGATAGCTAAGACCTGACCTGAGCTTGGTGACCATGGGTAAATGAGTGCCCAAGATTCTTTAATTTGATATATGCCTTACACTTATAAATCTTAAAACCAGTAAGAACTTCTCTGATTTTCATTGATGATGAAATTATTTAAATGTTTCAATACCTGATTTTATACCCCTGCTATGTCACTAGTTGTGTGGCAAACTTGCCCAGTTGTCTCCATCATAATGTGGAGGTAATAGTCCCACACTGGATGTTTGGGAAGATAAAATAAAAAGAGTATTAAAAGGATTTTGTAAACCATTAAATGGCAGACACCTGTAAATGACATTGCATATGAAATAAAGTGAACTTAATTTTTTTTAATTTATGACATTACCAAAAGGATAAAAGGTAATATAGCCCATGTTAAAACCAGGTTAGTAGAAGAACTGATTTTTCTTCTCTTAATTACCTATTTACATTTCTGTGTCCAATCTGTGTATTGATAAATATTTCTAACTGTGTGTGTGTGTGTATAGGACAGTGAATTGCATAATTCTTATATAACCCACTCTATTTTTAATTACATATTGCATGGAGATGAATACAGGATTTAAGTATTTCAGTATTTTTTCCCTCATCAAATCTTGCCTTCCTGACTCATTCCAGACTGCAAAGGACTAGATTTGTAGCCATTTAATATATTAATCTTTATTTTATCAGTTCTTGTACCTGATATTTAAGTGATGGTTTCTATATGTTTCCCCATAATTACTGAGGTAGCATGGTAAATTTCAAGTAGTAACCACATCTTTGCCTCATGTTATGTTGCTTAGGAACCCTTCAGTATGCTGTTTTCTGTAGTTTTCTCCATAGCAGTTAGACTTGAACTCTCATCAGAGAAGAAGAAATTTCCTGTAAAAAGAGATATTAAAAGCCATATGTTTGAGGTATATGACTAGCCACTGCTAGTGTTTAGGAGTTAACTTGTAACAAAACAGGGTTTAATATGTCCATTCGTTTGTATTTCTGAATTTATGTATGTCAGTTGCAGTGTAAGGTAAAGGATAAATTTGGTAGCCTAGGAAACCTGTATCCCATCAGGAGAGAAAACAGATGTTCTTCCTCCTGGTAAAGAACTGCATCTATCCATTTAGCAATTATGAATCTCTTCCCTAGACAATACTCTTAAGAAAGGAGTCTTTTAGCAGACAGGATTAAGAAACACATGATGCATTTTTTACTGTATGGGACTGAATCCTTTTACATTTGCTTTCTCCTTTTTCATGCTATCAGTTAAAAAAAAATGTAGGTAGAGACTCTACTTTGAATCACATGACTACCTTATAGGACTAAAGTCTTCCTAGGATCAGTGAGTAGGAGACATTGTCAGAGATCTTGAAAAAAAGTTCCCCATTCCTCCCATTCCCAGTCCAGTTCAGCAAAATTGTTTCCATCGTGTTTTTTATTTACTAATTTCTGATTTTAGCTTGCTTTGATTAAAATGATACTGTCTAAGTCCTATGTATAGTTCTCTGGAAAGTGCCAAATCCTGTGGATTCTACCTAAGTAATAACCTTGCATCCTTTTCCTTCCCCATGCTACTATTGTGGTTCAAATCTTTATCTCTTACCAAGACTGTTATTGTAATTATTTGTAATCCTGTCAGTTCTCCCTCTTTCGATTCCTTCTGTTGTTGGACTGATCTTCCTAAATACAGATCTGATCATGGCTTTCCCTTTTTAAAAGAACTTTTCCCTTTTACATAGTGTCTTCCCATTGCCTATAAAATTAAGCGTAGCCTGTTCAGCCTAGATTCGAAGCCCCTCCATGATCTGGATCTAGTCTATATGCTATTGCAGTGGTCCTCAACCTTTTTGTCACCAGGGACCAGTTGCATGGAAGACAATTTTTCCATGGATTGGGGTGGGGGTGGGGAGGTGATTGTTTGGGGATGATTCAAGTACATTATATTTATTGTGCAGTCAAACCTATCTGCTATTCATAATCTGTATTTGCAGCCGCTCCTCAGTGCTAGCATTACTGCCTCAGCTCTACCTCAGATCAGCAAGCATTAGGCTCTCATAAGGTTCACTCAGCCTAGATCCTTTGCACATGCAGTTTACAGTAGGATTCGCACTCCTGTGAGAATCTAATGCCACTGTTGATCTGACAGGAGGCGGAGCTCAGGCGGTGATGCAAGCGATAAGAAACAGCTATAAATACAGACGAAACTTTACTCACCCATCTGCCACTCAACTCCTGCTTGCAGCCCGGTTCCTAACAGGCAACAGGCCAGTCCTGGTCCTCAGCCCGGGGTTTGGGGACTGCATTGCTATAGCGCTCTTTCCCATGAGCCAAACTGGATGATTCAGTCTTCCATATTTCACTGCCTTTTTGCTCATCCTAAAATAAGCCTCACTTTTTGGGGTGCCTTTTCTTCCTTCATACCCTCCCTAAATCCATGCATGCTGAAATCCTGCCTCTTCCTCTAGATCTTACCATAATGCCATTTCTACTTCTTCTTTAAGATCAGACATAGGAAGAAGAGAATAGTAACTGTATTTCCTGCAGGAATATGGTAAAAACAGCACTTTAATTAATTTTTTAAACTAAAAATACTTCATCTACCTCATTTATATAGTTCACCCAAGAAAACAGAATGGCCTTCCCAGATGAAAATTCTTAATATGTAAAGTTTCATTACCATATTTAAGAAGATTCTGTCCACCATGCTGCTTAGGTATCAAGAAATGATGGTGTGGCCAAAATGGGCAGAGAAAGAACAAGCTATTTCAGGTAAACTATAAAACCCGAAGGAGCTAATAGTACAGCTATAGGTTTCTGAATAGGAAGGTTTTAATAAATCATCAGGGGACGTAGTTAATGCTTTAGGGTAAAAAGTTACAAAATGGAGATTGTACTCACTAACCATATTTCTCTAACTTGCCAATCTGGTATGCAGAGTTTCCAGACCTATCAGGCATTTATTTACAAAGAAACAGAAAGTGGTAAACTTCAAAAGTTCTGTATGCCCTCTTGAACTCTGTCATCTTCACGTCAAAAAATCAACCAAATTTGCACTGTTCGCATAGAGCTAATCCCATTCTCTTAGCCGCGAAACTCTATCATCACTTTTGGCTTTCAATTCTGAACAGGGTACCATCACTATTAATTTGTTCTTTTAACGAATGTATTGCATACTACTGTGTGCTAGGACTAGGGAAACAAAATGAACCAAAATGCTGTGAGGGAAATACAGAACAGTGCTATGAGAATGTATAATAGGGATTCTAACCTAGTATGAAGACCAAGGAAGGCTTTCATGGATGCTATGTAAGCTGAAATCCAAAGATGGGTAAGAATTAACTAGTTCAAATGGTGAGATGAAGAGTGGTTTGAATCAAGGAAATAACATGTGCAAGGGCCCTCTGATGGAAAGCATAAGGACTTGTTTGCTGTCCGAAGGCCAGTATGGCCTCAAGATAGAGTGTGAGAGAGCACAACATGCAGGGTAAGATGAGGCTGCCAAAGCAAGTAAAGATCAGAAATTGCAGGCACTGTAGGCTGTGTTAAGGCTATGTTAAAGTTTGATCTTTATTTTTAGAGCAGTTGGAAGCTCTTGAAGTGTGAGAAGTGGGTTATAGGATTAGATTTGCATTTTGAAAAGATAGCTATGCTGCAGGATGGAGAATGGTCAGAGGGCCTGTAGTAAATACATAAGGACCAGTTAAGAGGCTATTAGAGCAGTTCTAGGAATGACTTTTTATCTTAGGTTAGTGAGGTGGCAGTGGCGAGAAAGAACTGAATTTGTTAAAATTTTTGAAAATAAAATCAACAGAACTTGGCAAGGAATTCTATATTGGAGATGAGGGAGAGAAAGACAACTAGACTTCTGATTGTGCACTGCATATGTGGACATGTCATATACTAAGATAAGAAATACTGAGCGGATACTAGTTTTAGGAAGATGAGTTTGGCTACATACATGTTGAGTTTGGGGCAGCTAGGCAATTGGGTTTATTGGAGTGGCCAGGTCAAGAGAGGTTTATCTGTGAATCATAAGCATAGATATAGGCAGTCTCATTTAGGTTTTCAATTATCCAGGGAGAGTATATGCCTGTGTTGTTTTATATGGTAGCCATTAGCCACATGTGGCAGTTGAAGACTTGGAATGTGTTTGGTCTGAATTGAGATGTGCTATATTCTAAAGACAGTGGGGAAAAAGGCTGTAAAGTATATCAATAATAATAATTTAGTGATAGTTTCTTTAGCTGTGCAGAAGCTTTTTAATTGGATCAGGTCCCATTTGTTTAGTACTGGACCAATGGGGTATCCATATAGAAAATAAAATGTACTTCAACACAACCTCACAACTTATAAAAATATTACCTCAAAATGGATCTTAGATATAAATGTCAAATTATAAAATTTTTAGAAAAGAAAGGGAAAAAAAATAAAAAATAAAAATAAATAAAAGTGTGGGAGAATGCGTATTATGGCAGCTTTAAAATTTGGGAACTAAGAGAGTAAATATTAAGAAAATAACTTTTATTTTTTAATGAAACCCTGTCTTCCAGAGGGTTTAAAAAGTATATCCAAGGTTTATTTAGCAGACTTTACTTATTTGTAAGAGAATTTATTAGTCAGTTATCAATAATTGAAACTGACTACACATACAAAATTGCATACGCACAATTCTGAAGTCTAGTCTGAAAGCCAGAGTTTTTGTTTGCTTTTGTTACAAACTCATTTGGCAACAAAATCTAACCTGAACATCAGGCAAGGCTGTTAACAGCCATACATTTTGCTAAAGAAATATTTATGTGCTTAATTTTAGGTTGTCGCCCTAGCCCCAGTTAGAAATGTTATTAAAAAATAGTCTGTGCATTTTAATACTTTTAAAGGAATGTGAAAAGTTTCAGTAACAAATGCAACATGCTATCCCAATTCAGTAATTCAGTAACAAATGCAACATGAGATCCCAAGGTTTTCACACAGGGATCGAAGACCTGTATCATAAAATCATAAATAAATGTTTGAGTTGGAAGGTACCTAAGAGATAATATATTCCAACCTTCTCTTTTTATGAATGAGGACTCTGAGTCCAGAAAAGTGTAGTGACCTGCCAAAGGTCTTACTACTCGGTTAGTAGCAGAGATAGAAATAGACTCCAATCCCCAGGTGCTCAAATCCCGGGCTCCTGCTACTCACAGCCCTATAATGACTTCTTCTTTGGTGGCTGGGATTGCTAAACAAATAGAACACACGTGAGTTTGTTCTGTATCAAGACTCACTGTCTCAGTGTGGAAGTGCATGCAAAATCCAGCACGTATCAGCATTTGAAAGAAGCAATGTCCTCCCTGCCCCTCCCAAATTGCTCCCTATGACACTATTCCACTAATCAACACAGGGACAGTCACCGTCACAATCTTCCCTGGCAAGTTAGGCACTGTTACAAGCACTAAAAAGGACAATTCCTTGACCTTCCCCTTCTATTTAACTTCATCTTTTGACCAGATTCTATTAAAAATACTTCAGAATGCGTATTAATTTTCACCAAGAATTTATAGGGCTTCTCCTATATGCCCAGGATTGAGAAAGGACTAGATCAGTGATTGGCAAGTTTGTTTTTCAGGGAATGTTTGGCAATGACTAGGGACATATTTAGTTGTCACAACTTGGGGTGTGCTGTTGGCATTTAGTGGGTAGAGGCCAGGGATGCTGCTAGACACCAACAATACAAAAGACAACCCTTTGCCCAAAGGTCAACAGTGCCCATCAAAAACCTCCAGGACTAAATATATGCCATTACCCTCTTCTTCAGAGACTATTACTATAACTGGAAAATAGTAACCTAACATTCATGAAGTTAAGAGACAGAATTCAGTACTAAACTCAGTGGTGTCAAGATTTAAAGTCAGAAGTTCAAGCCTTACCCATTTTTTTTTTATTTTAAAGTATTACAGGGGTACAAATGTTTGGCTTACATGGATCAGTTTTTTAATGCTTGAGTCAGAGTTAAAACTGTGCCTGTCACCCAGGTAGTGTTTATTGTACCCGTTAGGTAGGTTTTTGTCCATCCCCTCCTTGGCCATGCTTGATTTCCACTGAGTTTTACTTCCCTCTGAGCACATGTGTGCTCATCAGTTAGTTCCAATTTAATAGTGAGTACACATGGTGTTTGTTTTTCCATTCTCTAGATAATTCACTTAGGGATAATCATCTCTAGTTCCATCCAGATTGTTGCAAAAGGCATTAAGTCACCCTTCTTCATGGCTGAGTAATATTCCATGGTATACGTATACCACATTTTGTTAAACCACTCATGAATTGGTGGGCATTTGGATTGACTCTACATCTTTGCAATTGTGAATTGTGCTGCAATAAACATTCAGGTGCAGGTGTCTTTTTGATGAAATGACTTTTTTGTCGTTTGGGTAAATACCCAGTAATGGGATTGCTGAATCAAATGGTAGGTCAACTTTTAGTTCTTTGAGGAATCTCCATACTGTGTTCCACAGAGGTACTAATTCTCAGTCCCACCAACAGTGTATAAGCATTCCTTTCTCTCTGCATCCATGCCAGAATCTACTGTTTTTGGACTTTTTAATAAAAGCCATTCTGACTGCGGTAAAGTGATAATCTCATTGTGGTTCTAATTTGCATTTCCCTGATGATTAGGGACATTGAGAATTTTTTCATATGTTTATTGACCATTTTCTATCTTTTTTGAGAAGCTTCTGTTCATGTCTTTTGCCCAGTTTTTAATGGGGCTGTTTGATTTTTTTCTTGCTGATTTTCTTGAGTTCTCTGTAGCTTCTTGTTATTAGTCCTTTATCGGATGTATAGCTTGCCAATATTGTCTTCCATTCTGTAGATTGTCTGTTTGCTCTGTTAATTATTTCTTTGGCTGTGCAGAAGATTTTTAATTTAATCAGTTCCCATTTATTTATTTTTGTTGTTGCTACAATCGCAATTGAGGTCTTCATAAACTCTTCGCCTAGGCTGATATACAGAAGAGTTTTTTCAACATTTTCTTATAGAATTCTTATGGTTTCATGCCTTACATTTAAGTCCTTTATCCATCTTGAATTAATTTCTGTGAGTGGTGAGAGATACGAACGCTGTTTCATTCCTCTTCATGTGGCTATCCAATTTCCCCAGCACCATTTATTGAATAGGGATTCTTTTCCCCAGTTTACCTTATTGTCTGCTTCATCAAAGATCAGGTGGCTGTACGTGGATGGTTTTATGGCTGGGTTTTCTGTTGTGTTCCATTGGCATATGTTTCTATTTTTGTGGCAACACCATGCTGTTTTGGTTACTATAGCCTTGTAGTATAGTTTGAATTCTGATAATGTGATGCCTTCCGATTTGTTTCTTTTCTTTTAAGATTGCTTTGGCTACTCAGGCTCTTTTCTGGTTCCAAATGAAGCATAGAATTATTTTTTCTAGATCTGTGAAATAAGACATTGGTATTTTGATGGGGATTGCATTGAATTTGTAAATCTCTTTGGTTAGTACAGACATTTTAACAATGTTAATTCTACCAATCCATGAGCATAATAGGTTTTTCCATTTGTTCGTGTCATCTATGATTTCTTTTATCAGTGTTTCATAGTTCTGTTTGTAGATATCCTTCACTTCCTTGGTTAAGTATATTCCTAGGTATTTTATTTTCTTTGTAGCAATTGTGAATGTTATTGAGTCTTTGATTTGACTCTCAGCTTGACTATTCTTGGTGTATAGGAATGCTACTAATTTGTGTACATTGATTTTATAACCTGAGACTTTGATGAACTTATTTATCAATTCCCAGAGTCTCATGGTGGAGTCTTTGGGGTTTTCCAGATATAAGATCATATCATCAGCTAAAAGTGATAATTTTACCTCCTTTTTCCTGATATGGATACCCTTTATTTCTTTCTCTTGCCTGGCTTATTCTGGCTAAGATTTCCAGCACTATTTTGAATAGAAATGGTGACAGTGGGCATCCTTGTCAGTTCTGGTTCTTAGTGGGAATGCTTTCAACTTTTTCCCATTCAATATGACATTGGCTATAGGTTTGTCATATATGGTTTTTATAATTTTTAGATATATTCCTTACACACCTAGTTTGCTGAGGATTTTTATCATGAATTATTTTTGGGTCAATAATGAAATTAAGGTGGAAATCAAAAGATTCCTTGAACTGAATGACAAATTGGACGCAAGCTATCAAAATCTATGGAATTCAGCAAAAGCAGTCCTTTCATGGCTTAGATGCTCACATCAAAAAGACAGAAAGATCACAAATAAACAATCTAATGCCACATCTCAAGGAACTAGAAAAGGAAAAGCAAACCAAACCCAAAACCAGCAGAAGAAAAGAAATGACTAAGATTAGAGCAGACCTAAACAAAATGGAAAACAATAAAATAATACAAGGTATCAATGAAACAAAAAGTTGCTTCTTTGAAAGATAAAAAAGATTGATAAACCTCTTGCAATATTAACAAGAAGTAGAAGAGAAACAACCCATATAAGTTTAATCAGTAATTAAAAGGGAGATATGACAACTGTGATACCACTGAAATACAAAATATTATCCGTGAATACTGTGAAAATCTCTTTGAACATAAATTCAAAAATGTAGAGGAAATGGACAAATTTCTGGAAACACACAATCTCCCAAGCCTCAGTCAGGAAGAAATAGAACTTCTGAATAGACCAATAATGAGCCATGAGATTGAAGCAGTAATAAAGTATCTTCCAACAACAACAACAAAAAGCCTTGACAAGATGGATTCACAGCTGAATTTTACCAGACCTATAAAGAAGAGCTTGTATCTATGCTACAGAAATTATTCCATAACATTGAGAA
This sequence comes from Lepilemur ruficaudatus, assembly GCA_963574885.1. Lineage (NCBI taxonomy): Eukaryota > Metazoa > Chordata > Mammalia > Primates > Lepilemuridae > Lepilemur > Lepilemur ruficaudatus. The sequence goes on from CAUYRT010022540.1 coordinate 42,022, forward strand.
AGAGGGAATCCTTCCCAACTCATTCTACAAAGTCAGAATCACCTTGATATCAAAACCAGGAAAGGACACAACAAAAGAAAACTACTGACCCATATCACAACACCAACAACAAAACTACAGACCAATATCCTATATTAATATAGATACAAAAATCCTCAATAAAATGCTAGCAAACTAAATTCAACAGCACATCAAAAAACAATCCACTATGACCAAATGGGCTTTATCCCAGAGATGCAAGGATGGCTCAGCATATGTAAATCAATAAATGTTATTCACCACATAAACAGAAGCAAAAACTAAGACCATATGATTATGTCAATAGAGGCAGAAAAAGCATTAGGCAAAATTCAATTTCTGAGATGTAAATTCAATTTTGTGAGAAATGATGAAGAATAGGAATAGCAGTTGGGAAAAAAAGTTGAATTTAAGAAGTGGAATATAGAGCTTTTGGTACACAATAAGATGATAGAAATAAAAAAGATATTTTTGAACTGAATGATTCAATGGCGTTATTTAATGAAAAATAAGTTAAAGTGCTGATGAGTTAATTTGGGGAAATACTAAGTGATGGAGATGTCTATACTAGTTTTTGAATTAAATATAATCTTAAGTTCTATTAGGAAGTAAATATACATGATATGAGCAAAATAAAACCCATAAACTTATTATACTGAGATAGTCATTTTAGTACTTTGTTCTACATTATGTCTGTATATTTATATAGTTTTTACAATACAAATCATTTTCAACAAATTTGTCATGATTTGCTTTTTACAAATGTATCTGATGTTTTCCCACATCAATTTTTTCTAACAAATTTTCCAACATTTACTTATTAATTCAAAATATCTGAGTGTCTGCTGTGTGTTAGGCCTTATGATTGTCACTAAGGATTAAATAACAGGCAGAAAAAAACACTGTCTTTGCCTCATAGAAGAGAATTGAATAGGGGAGACAGATACGGTATTGTATTATATTAACTTAAACCAGTTGCCCTAGGTTTTCTAGGATTTTGTTCACTGAATATGGAACAAATACCTCTAGTTGAGATATATAGTGCTTGATCACTATAATCTAAGAATAAAAAGTAATTTTCTTAATCTGATTAAAAATGTGTCTGAAATACTCTAGCAAATATCATACACTATGGTGAAATAGTGATCCCTGAGATATGGGATGAGACAAGAACTTCTATTATCAATACCTTTCCACAACATAGTAGTGGTCTTATCCTGTACAATAATACAAGAGAAAGAAAATAAATACCTGGTGCTTAGAAAAAAAATTAATAATTGAATGTTTGGCTTGTCCAAATCTCACGTTAAAATTCAATCCCCACTCTTGGAGGTGGGGCCTTGTGGGAGTTGTTTTGGAAATGGGGAGCAGATAGTGAATTCTCGCTTACTAGTTCACTCGAGCTGGTTGTTTATGGGAGTCTGGCACCACCTCCTCTCCCTCTTGCCCCTTCCCTTACTGTGTGACAGACCTGTTCCCCCTTTGCCATCCACCTTGATTGTGACCTTCCTAAATCCCTGACCAGAAGCAGATGCTGGTGTGATGCTTCTTGTACAGCCTGTATAGCCATAAGCCAAACATACCTCTTCTCTTTATAATTTACCCAGCCTCATGTAGTTCCTTTATAGGAATACAAAACAGACTAATACACTGCTATTATTTGCCATTGAAACCATTATGTACCAAGAAATCCCAAAATAATATACAGGTAAATTGTTAGAATTATTTAGTGGATTTAGCATGTTAATTGAATGTAAGGGAAAGATGCAAAAATCTATTGAGTTTGTATATACAAGCAACAAATAAATTTGAAAGAAGACTTAAAATATAACTTACAATAGCTATAAGAATTAAATATGTAGAAATAAATATAACAGAGCATATTAAGATAACCACAGTTAAATTAAAATAAATTGAGAGGGCTGGATGTGGCTAATGTCTGTAATCCTAGCACTTTGGGAGGCTGAGCTAGGAGGATTGCTTGAGGCCAAGAATTTGAGACCAGCCTGAATAAGAGAAAGACCCTGTCTCTATAAAAAACAGAAAAATTAGCTGGCCATGATTGCATGTGCCTGTAGTCCCAGCTACTTGGGAGGCTGAGGTAGGAGGATCACTTGAGTCCAGGAGTTTGAGGCTGCAGTGAGCTGTGATGAGACCACTGCACTCCAGCGTGGGCAACAGAGTGAGAACCTATCTCCAAAAAAAAAAAAAAAAAGAAAGATATTAGTGAATACCTAAACAAATGAAGAAATGTGTCATGTTTTACAGATTGGAAACATATTTTAAGATATCAATTTTTCTAAATGATAATTTTAAATGAATAAACGTGCCAATAAAATTTTTAGTTCAAATTGACAAGCAAAACATAAATTTGTATAGAATATGTAACTGTAAAAGACTGAGAATAACAATGACAGTTGAAAAAGGAAAAGGAAGACATCATTACGAAGCCAGGATAATAGAGACAGTATGATGTTGGCATAAAGGTAGGCAAATTGATTTATAGAAAATGATAGAAAATTCCCTACCAGATACATACATGGATGCAATCACTTGATTTATGACATAGTGACAATGCAGTGTGGAGGGATATTTTATCCTTATCAATAAAATGGGAATAAAACCTATTCATAAGATCATTGTGAGGACTGAGATAATCAGTGTAAGGCTCCAATCTAATAAGCAGTAAATTTTACTAGCTTTCAATTTACTAGATATGACAAATTATTCTCCTTATCATATAATCACTGATTGCTGTTTTATTTAAAATAACTGGTCCTAAATAAGTCATTTATTTCTGAAATATGATTAACATTTCCTCCTCCTGACAGATTTTTTTTCAATTATAATTCATTTTCTATGCTTTCAGGCCTAGCTTCTCACTTTTCCCTGCAATATGCCCTTAAGCAACATTTTTTTCTGTATTTAAAATAGCTTTATCAACTATATAAGCCTGCTTCCTTCTTTTGAAGAAATATGTAACCTGTGGTTTAATTAGACCTTTATTTATTTTTTAATATCCTAGACTAGCCATTTTGATAGAAACTTCTGGATACTTTAAATAATTTTTCTAACTGTCTATGGTCACAGGAATTACTAAATAAATTCATTGGTTCAAGTTCTATGTAAACTCCCTACAGATTTGCAATTTGAATGGCATGCTAAAGGAAGTGATTAGCTTCAGGGCACTAAAACACTACTCCTAAAAGTACTGGAAAAAAGAAAATTTACTTTCAGAAGACACTGACTATGCTTTCATTTTGTTTACTTTTGCTGAATTTAAATAGATTTTTCAATGTGTGTAGTTAAACACTGAAATGTCATGTGTAATGACCCAAGGCCAATCTTATCTGCCTCCCTGTAACCCTTTAGATTGCTTTTTTTTTTGACTAATTTAAGACATTTCATAATATGTAATGCATAAATAGCCACATAAGACAATCTCTGATTGAATGTAAAAATGGTAATTCTATTTGTTGCTATGGCCGATTCAAACAATAGAAACTTAAAAAGTGCTACTTAAAGCCCTTTTTTTCTAGGAACACTGAGAATAGATCATCGGAACTGATAACTGGATCAAAAAAACAGTTCATGAGAAAAATCCTTCATTTTCATATTCTGATTTCCATGACAACTGAGCTGGTATATACACTGATTTATCCGTTTCTCTTAACTAGATGCCTATAAAAATCAAATTGTCTTAAAATTGGGTTTAGATCCATCTTGAGATTAGTATGCTGCACCGAAATAGATAGCATTTACTCTTTTGATACATGTATATAAAGCGAAGTTTTATTTTAAATGACTAAGTATAGGAACAGTGAGTCTGAAAATCAGACAGCATTGTGAAAAACACATTATTTCAAGCAAGTCTTTTCAATTCACAGTTTACAGGATAGTTAATGCATCCACAGGTTTCTATTTTCCTTCAACAAAATTACTGTTTTGTTTTACTACCCACTGAGGCTGATGACAAGTTGAACAGAATATATTCAAAGCAACTTTCTGTTCTATTAACAATATTAAAGAAATGCTCTGCTGAATTTTGTATCAAAATTTCCCATTCATTTAATTTTTACACTGGTATGCCTATAGTAATAAAACCATTTTTTCAGAAATAGTATGGTAAACAGGTGCAATGTTTCATTTTGTACAAATTGTGCTAATTATAATTTTCTAAAAATAATCAGAGGGTAATATAATTCATTTTTATAGATGATTTTTTAATAAAAATGAATATTAACATTTATTTTACTTTAGCTGCTATGAATATGGAATCATAAAATTTATTTCTTAGATGCTTGGACCAAAAAATGTTTTCAAATAAAATCAACTATTTGTGTTATTTATTCAAGAAAGATCACCTTTGAACATGAGTCTACTAAAAGCTGCAAACATGACAATTTTAGGGTAAAAAAATAGAAATGGAATAGTTTTATAAAATCCCCTGATTTTCTGGCAGGCTAGTTTCCTTGGTTACTTAGTTTGGGCCCTAGATTTTATACACACATACAGAAGACCTGCCCTATTTTAATACCAATATTGAAATATCTTGAGAGGTAATGTAACTTGAAATTTTATTTTATTTCAATTTATAGAAAATAGAAGGATTTATTTAGAATGGCTTTACAGATATTTAGATTTAAAATTATTTAAATTTTCTAGAATATTAACTGTACACAAAAAACTATAACAAAGATATTTGTATCCACTAACTCTTCTATAAGCACTCATGAAGTCTTTAAGTTGATTAATACTTTACTTGATAGCACTAAACAAATTATTTCTGATTCTAGACTTTCTATTATGAGTCTGTTAATCTTTTCCTGGTGTACTATGTCATTGTATAATGAAATGAGCACTTGCGTGTATTTGAGTAATTTATTAAAATTATACAGCATTTAATATCTTTGCCTAAATTTCTCAAAGTATGATATTAAATAACAGAATCCTTGACATTTAACTTATATTACCATTTAATTTATATTTTATCTGAAAATTCATATTAGAGGATTTTTTGTATTTGTAGAGCTTTATATCCTCCTGTCTCATGACTGACTCTCCCTATTGTATTATTTTGATATTATGGGCTGACCAGTTGTTCCTTTTCCCAAGAAGAATTACTTCCACCTCAAAAGATCCCCCTAATCACAGATTTGAGGACTCAGTGTATTTTCTGTATATCCTCTTAAACAGATTTTGTTAATGTAACAAAATGAAATTTTACACGTTTAGTTATTTCGCACTCTCAATCATGCAGGCTACTCAAATACATTTTACAGTTGATGCTTGAACAACATAGGTTTGAACTTCATGGGACCACTTATACCAGGATTTTTTTTCAACCAAGTGTGGACGGAAAATACAATATTCCTCAGATGTGAAACCTGCATATATGGGAGGGCCAACTTTTCATATATAAGCTTCTCTAGGGCCCACTGTGGGACTTAAGTATGTTTGGTTTTGGTGTGCTGGGGTCCTGGAATCAATCCCCTATGTATACTAAAGGACTACTGTAATTCAAATTTGAATTTTATACCTTAATCCACTCTGTTTTTTCCTGTAATATCAATGAGCACAGTTTGGGATATCTGTAAAAGAACAGCGTCTTCTCACCTTTAATATATACATAGGTGCTAACACAGCTAGTTGTATAGTTTCTTATTGGAA
>CAUYRT010022541.1:0-37807 GCA_963574885.1 Lepilemur ruficaudatus
TAGAAGGGATGGCTGTGTTTCCCACACCCAGCAGTGATTTCCCATTCACCGAACGTGGCCCTGAACTGCCAGAACTGAAAGAATCAAATCAAATGGAATAAAAAGTTATCTTGGCAAGGCTTTTGGAAGGAAGCCCCAGAGAGGACTGTGGTTGGATCTGCCATTAGCTGAGCAGGATGTGGGATTCAATGTTAAATCAAATTTATTTAAAGAAAATAAATGAAAACATTTGGCACTACTCCAATGGGGGACTGAGATGCACATCCACCATGGATAACTTTGCCCTTTTATGAGCCATATGACAAGATCACAATTCTTGACCCAGTTGTAGCTCGTGAAATAGTTAAGAGAAATAAATGAGAGAATATACATAAATGGCTTGTGAGATTCAAAGCATGACAAGAGTGTTAGCAGTTCCTGGCAATTATTGGACAGCTTAAGGCAGAAAGGTGTTGATTTTCCAATATAGTCATGCATCACTTAAAGACATTTCAGTACATGATGGACTGCCTAGGTGACAGTGGTCCCTTAAGATTGTAATACCATATTTTTACTGTATCTTTTCTATTTTTAGATACATTTAGATACACAAATACTTACCATTGTGTTACAATTGCCTATAGTATTCAGGACTGTTAAGTGCTGCACAGGTCTGTAGCTAGGAGCAATGGGCCGTATTATATAGCCTAAGCGTATATAGTAGGATGTAAATATTTAGGTTTGTATTATACACCCTATGAGGTTCATACAATGATAAATTCACCTAACGATGCATTTCTAAGAACATGTCCCCATCGTTAAGTGATGCATGACTCTATATAAATTTAAGGTCATAAGGAATCATCCAGATAAGGATATTTCATAAGAGAGTAGAATTACACTATTGTTGGTCATGTAAGGAAAAAGAGTTTAATTAAAACAAAATCATAGAATCATCATAGAGCTGTCATAGTGTCTAGTTAAGTCTGCAGCATTTTAGAATAAGACAGACCGGCAATCAAATCTGCTAGGTTAGAATATAAAGTCCACATGGGGCAGGGGACTCTGCCTGTTTGTTCACTTGTGTATGTCAAGTGCCTAGAGTAGTATCTGGCACACGAGAGGTGTGCCCAAATGATGTATTTGTTGAATAAATGCAGTTGTGGCTCTGCCATCCTACTGCAGTATGTCCTTGAGCAAGTTCCTAAAGCTCTCCAAGGCTCAGTTACAATAGAGATATTAATAGTCAATAACTCACAGCATCATTTGAGAATTAAATGAGTTGAAGCAACCATTGTCAAAATGGTCCAAAGAGACTTGCGCTTCCACTTTTCTCTGTTTTGAATGTTGAGCTTTGGGATGAGATGCACTGGAAGAACAGAAATTGAAAGCCATTGAAGTAACATGGGAACACTTAGCACAATCCCAGTGTGTGACCCCATGGCTGTGGTTTCTGGTGATGCTGGTGTTGCCATTTTAAGTGGGAGGCAAAAAAAAAGAAAAAAGAAAAAAAGTGAGAAGCACTGAGAAAAATAGGACTTTTCTTGAAGTTAATTACAGGTTGAAATGCATTGCATCTTGCCTATGTGTGTAAAGAGTAGCAAACAGAATGCCCAAATGTAGTGTTAAGCAGTAGCGAAAGGAAACAACCATTAAAAATTCCTTCCTCGAGTGCTTGGGAAATATAAACAGAAAGGAAACAAGCTGTGAGAAAGAAGTCCTAATTGTGAAAATCTTAGGAAATAATGCATGTGATTCAACCAAGATAAAAAATATGTCTTTTCTTAGTTTCAGTAATGATTTAAAAATTAACCTGGGGGAGAAAAAATGACTTAGCAGAGTATTTAATTATCAGTCGTGTGGCTAACTTTCTGGGTTGCAGCTTCCTCAGTTTGGCTTTAAAATTGTTAATAACTCCTGCATTTCTCTCATCTCAGCGCGGGTTGATCATGTGCCATGTGGCATGCGGCGCACACATCATCATTAGCATCTAGACTAATTTTCTTTCTGATTTGACCAAGCAGTAGTTGAGAAGCTCATTTCCCTGGGCTCCAATTTATTTTATCTGCTAAGCCATTACACTCAGGCTCAGATCTTTCTGGTGCCCTTTCAGATAGGAACAAGAGATGCAGACGTGATTAAGAGGAGGCATTAGCCTTGAAGTTCACGAGTGGTGGGTGCCTGAGGAATGAAAGCTCCCGACTTTCAGCAGAGTATATGCAGTCCGTTTCTTTAAAGTCATTCTATGGTTTGAAAGAATAAAATCAGGGGGAATGACCTTGATAAGTGATTGAAACAAGTCTACATTTGTGAAATGATACAGATTAGTGCATCTTGGGAAGAACCCATAGATTTTTTTTTAATTTAGCAGATGAACATACTGTCATGCTCTGACACAACGCCTAACTGAAACTTCACGGATGCCTTCTTCCAGCTTCCTGGTCCAAACACCTGTACAGAATGTGTTTAGTTCCTAATATCTTAACTAGAATGGAAAAAGATGTCAAATGTTGGCAATACAGTTTTAATCATCTTCTCCTTTGCAGTGGATTTGCCTTTTATTTTTCCCACACTAAACTCAAGTGAATTTACTATATGAAAATCTTTGTGTTTCTTCAGTTCTGGAACATTCTCAGCCATGTTCCCTTTGTTACTTTTTCCTTCATTTCTCCTTCTGGAACTCCGGTTGGAACTTTTTATTCTATCCTCAGTGTCTCTCACCTTTCCTTTCGTAATTTTTATTTCTTTTCCAGTTCATGTTCTGGGTTAATTAACTCCCTCTTCCACCGTAAGTCCAGCTTAATTCTATCACTGATTTGATTTTTTTTAATAATTGTAATTTTTAGGTGTAAGCCTTCTGCCTATGACTTTTCAAATCTGTATGATCTTCTTTTTCTTTATCTCCTATTCTTGCATGATAGATTCAGTTGCTTCTTTAATAAATCTGAATATTCTAAATAGAATTATTTAAAGTCCACTTCAGATCAGTGTGTTGTAGCTTGTCTCCCCCCGATCAGGTCTGCTTCATTGCTTTCTTGTTAGGAGCGTTCCTCATGTGGTTTGCAATATTTATTTCTCTGCTCATCTTTTGCAGAAACTACTTTCATGTTCTGTCAGCTTCATATTAACTCTTTCTGAGCAATTACATTTCCAAAATTTATTCTTTCAGCCTAGACACTTTTACTTCTTCATCTCTTATTATGGTTGTGCCTATAAAATCCAAATTAGCGTAGAGATCTTCTGTTCTCTCAGGCGCAGAACTTTACTATCTAAATCCAAACACAACTGAGAGTAAAAATGGGGTCTCTCCATCTTTTTAAAAAATGACCCAAACTTATGTAAACATTTTTAAGCAAAATTTTTTATCAACATAATTTAATATTCATAGAAAATCAGCAATATTAATGACATCACTTTGTTTCCTTATGCTTGAGTTGCATGTATATTTAATTCTTTAAGTAAAGCTATTTAAGATTAAGTAATCAATTTTAATTATCCCTCATGTTCAAGTTTTGTACAAATTTTCTCTGTGTCTAAATATTTTTAATAGCTCTCAGCGACTAAGGTCTAAAAATAAGTCTCTCATTCTGATACGTGGAGACTGGTTTTAAAGTGCTTCAAAACATACTGCTATCAAGAAACTTCAAGTACTTTCTATAAATGGATTTATGAAAGAGATTCCATGTGCAAATTATAAATTACTTTTATCTTTTCTTTAAATCAGTCTCCTAAAAAACACTTTCTTGGGCACCATTTATTAAGACAATTTGATATATCAGAAAAAGAATGGCCCGGGGATTGGAATTTAGCAAGAGACTAAGGTTTAGACAGGAGGATCTTGATTGAGTTGTGTAACTCCCCCATGCTCCTAACTGTCCTTTCTGTTTAAGTGAGAATTATTATTGTTCATATTTATGTGATTTTCCCCAGTATATACTATATCCCAAGCTGTTTATAACATTTTATTATAATTATTGATTATGTGTCACCTTTAGTTAAAAACTAGACAGTGCTCTCAAGGGCAGGGAGAGTGTCTTATCATTTTGAAGTCATCTAAATTTAACAATACCTATAATGTTTCATATTGGTGAGTGTAGAATGTGTACAAACTTTTAGTATCAACTAACTGTTTGGCTGTAGCTTTATATAATAAAAAAAACATGTATGCACTTCAGTCTTGATCATTTGGGTTCACATTTCCTTTTGAAATTCTTATAAAAACTAATAACTCTTTTCCAAGAGAAATGCACATAAATACCAACATGAAAACAGCATTTTGTATGAATTTAAGGGGGCCTATAATTCCACATACCCGTATATATGGAAAATATTGGCCTAGTGCAATATTAATTTGCTCCTTTGGGATCATTATTAAAAGCCCCAGGATTTATATTGTTCAACTATTTTTTAAGAGATAATTTTATACTTGTTCATTTTTTTCAAAAAAACAGTAATTTCTAGTGTCTTTTGCCCAGAGGACTAAAACTGGTTACCCTACGCAGCCCATAAACACATTTTGTATAACCCACATGGTGTATTTAAAAAATTGAACCAACCCTAAATTTGGGACATTTCACATTAAAATCTGGGTTCTACTTTAAAAAAAAAAAAAAAAACTACAAAATAAAACATCAGATCTGTACACACCAGGTTCACCTTCCCCAGTCAGCCAGCGGTTTGTGGGAGTTCCATCCCTAAGATGACCCTTTGCTGTCCCGCTTGCCACAGTGTCCCAAGTTTTTATTGTCTGGGAGGCTCTGAGCACTGGGAATCAGCTGCCATTTTCATTGTGCTCGCACTGCCGTTTACTTGTACAGATCAGCAAAATGATTTCTTATTTCTACACTTTGCTATCAAGAGTAGAAAAATGATTTACAGAACAAGAAAGCCACGTATTTCAAGAAGGAAGGAAAGAACCTGTTTCTTTGTAAAGTAAAAAAAAAATGCCTACACTTTTAATAGGTACACAGGCTGCTTTATATATTTATGTTAACTGTGCAGCCCTTGCTTCAGCTAATCAAATGGTAATGCCTGGTCTTATTCCTATACAAGGAATAGTTCTACTTTTCATGACCCATTTATTTGTATGTTCTGTTGCTGGTGGTTTTGTTTTTGTATTTACTTTATGGACAATCCAACGTTCTAGCAAAGCATGGCAAAACCCTATAGCATAAGTTGGAGGTGGTTAGGAAATGTATTTTTTTTTTCACTAGAATGTTTATAGCAGCACAATTCACAATTGCAAAGACATGGAAACAACCCAAGTGCCCATCAATACATGAGTGGATTAATAAAATGTGGTATATGTATACCATGGAGTTTTACTCAACCACAAAAAACAGTGGTGATCTAGCACCTCTTGTATTATCCTGGATAGTGGTGGAACCCATTCTACGAAGTGAAGTATCCCAAGAATGGAAAAACAAGCACCCACATGTACTCAACATCAAATTGGTTTTAACTGATCAACACTTAAGTGCACATATAGTAGTAACATTCATCGGGTGTTGGGCAAAAGTGGGGGGGAGAAGGGGATGTGTATATTTACACCTAATGGGTGCAGTGCGTACTGTCTGGGGGATGAACATGCTTCAAGCTATGACTTGGATGGAGCAAAGGCAATATACGTAACCTAAACATTTGTACCCCCATAATATGCTGAAATAAAAAAAAAAAACCTATCAAAAAAGTAAACAAAAAAGGGAAACATGTCTTTTTATCTTTCTTTTTCTACCCTTATTCTTCTTTCTATCACTACTTTGTCATTTATTTTGATACTGTTTATGCACATGTCTTTATAACAGGTCTAAAATCATTTTGCATGGTTCAGAATAATGAAATACACATACAAATACCTTAATATGTATTTACATTTAAAATCAACTCTTTTAACTGCTTTTTTTCTGCTACCGCTCTGCATATACAGGTAGGATTGCTGACATTTGGCCATCGCTATGGGATAATCCAGTAGCCAGCTGGGTTTTTAATGGTCTTTTCTCTGACAGTTCACTTTCTTCACAGAAGGAACCTCCGATCGCCAATGGAGTTCATGCATGGCTGCCAACATTCTGGGGCTAAGCTTGGTCTGAGTTGCTTAAAGGTTGAAAGAGGGGAACACCTCAATCTGTTAGCTATGCAGATTTTTCCCTTCATTTTCCCATCTATAATGCTGTCTCTGGTCCTACTCAGTACTTACTCTCTTTGAATTTATCTGGTTCCTAAATTATTTGTTTATTACTTGTCCCCTCCTAGAGTCCCTTTTTTCTGTTTTCACTGCTGTGACACAGAGCCTAATGCAGCACCTAGTACATAGTAGGTCCTTGGCAAATATTTTTTGAATGAACATGAATATAAATCACAGGACTCATTTTAATGAAAATTATCAAATGGAAAGGGCAGTACTTTGTCAAACCTTAGCATGTTTGATGTCTTCTGCCCACCAGGTGCGGTACTGGAATAGTGGAGGAAAGGAGGAATCTTCAAGCAAAGTGAAAGTGTCAGGAAATGAGACGTCAGCCAGACTCCAGGGCCTCAAGAGCAACCTGGCGTATTACACAGCTGTCCGGGCTTACAACAGCGCTGGCGCTGGTCCCTTTAGCGCCACAGTTAATGCAACCACCAAGAAAACTCGTACGTATATTACATATATTCTGATTTTTTGAATGGCAAGGAAAAAAGTTTGCATTAAAAATGATAACTTTTCTTTATCATTTTAAATGGAAAACCCAAGTCATTAATCCCACTGGATTATATAAACGTAACTCCAAATGCTTGTAAACACAGAGCCACACATAGACCTGTCTTCATGATATCCCTAAATCTTTAGGTGAGACTCCATGTGAAAATGCATGTGCACCTTTTGAAAAATCTTACTGTGGGTTGTTAAGTTACATCTATCCATTGTTTTAAAACGTTATGAGCTTGGTTGGATTTAGTTCCACGTATTTTTAGTTTCCCAAAACTTGAGGATTTCTGATAAGCACGAGTAACTTAATGCCAAAGAATCAGGAGTGATTTTTTTTCCGTCTTTACTCTCCTTTTCTACATTATTCAAAAAATGTCAATGTACATTAAAAGGTTATCATCAGAAAATGTTGGTCCACATGAATATATTGATACTTTTAAAAATCTAACCAGAGACTTCACTGTTGCCTCCAAAGCTGAGTTTTGGTTAACTATGTATTCACAGCTAAATTCACCAGCTCCAATTATGAGTTATAATTACTCCAAGAAGTCAGTGATTTACAATTTGGAGTTTCCCACACATATTTCAGTTACACTAATAGGACACTGTATGTTTAATCTTTGTGTCGTATTGCTGCTTTCTCACAATGCAACCGTCTGAGTTGCTGTTGTCATTGTCATCATCATAGCTAATAGTGATTGGAAAGAATCTCTGTCACAAGTACTTTATGTTCATTTCCAATATAAGAATCACATATTGATTCTTAATTCCCACAGCAATACCATGACTTGGAAGCTATTAGTATCCTCACCTTAGGAAAAAGGAAGCTGAAAGGCACATGGAGTTTATGTAACTTTACTGAGACCACAGAGTAAATAACAGGATAGGCATCCAAATCCAGACAGTCTTAACCACTGTGTTATCCTCTCTTTCAACCATATAATTAGAATATTCATGACTCATTTACACTTGTATTTATTATGATTTTTCTCTGTGCTTAAGAACTGGGTAAGGTGATCAAAGGTAGATAGGATTTCTATGTTCATGGAGCTGTAGTCTGTTGGGAATTCCAACAACTGGATAAAATCTCTTGAAAATAATGTACTCCTATTGCTGCAATTCGACTAGAGTCTGCATGTTGATCTGTAGGTGCCATGAGGGAAAATTTCCAACATTGGGTGGGAAATTCATACAGATAGCTAAAATCCCTAGTCATCCTGGATTTAAACTTTACAGGGAGAGAGTCCTTCTGTGTCTTTTTTACCCAGCCCCAGTGCTCAACACATGGGAACTGCTCATTAGATGTTGAATGGATGAAAGAAACCCAAAGAGGCAGGCCAACCTCAAGTACTATTATTAATCTAACATGCTTCACCTTGACTGCACACTGTGAATTAAAAACACATACTGTAGTCGTTTACCATCTTGCTCAAAATGTGCAAGATTTTTTGTGCTCATCATTATGGAATTCCATATGCAAGGCTTTATATCTATACAGATCCTGGGTGATATTTCTGATTAATGTAAAATAACACAAGAATTCTCAAGTTAAGTACTGTAGCTTTTATTAAACACTTAATTTTTGATATCCAAATACTTGTGATTTTTAAAAAGCATTTTAAGTTAAACACTAATTAGCCTCTTTAAGTAATCTAAGAAGGCTTTCTGTCACTTGCACCCCAAAGAGAGCTAACTCTTAACATCTTCCATCTAAAGGGATTGATGAGGAAAATTTGCAGATGGCTTTAAAATGGTGAAGTGTGTCGGTTTCTAAAAGGAAACATTGAGAGTTTTGTGTTCAGAGTTTGCGAGAAAAAATCTGTAGGACAAATATTCTGCTTTTTATAACCAATAAGTTAAGTGGTAATCTTGACTTTCAGTATGGATGGATCCAGGCACTCAAAACAACATCCTTAAGAGTCGTGCAGTAAGATCTCAAACTGAATATTTCTGTTAATAAAACAGTTCTTGATTGCTCCTTCCACGCCATCTAAAACTTGTCTCTACCACACTGTTCCCCATTTCAGTAAATTCTACTCCACTGTTTCAGTAACACAGGCCTAAAATATGGGAGTCACCCTTGACTCTTCTTTTTCTCTCATGCCCTACAACTGGTCTGGAATCTGACTTTTAAATCTATCAAGAATCTACCACTTCCTACTGCACTCACTGCTGCCTCCAGTTCAAGCTGCTTCCGTCTCTCCCATGGGCTCGGGTCAGTGGCCCATCACCATCCTGCTGACTTCCGTCCCCACCTGCCTTAGGCTGAGTGATCCTGATCGCATCATGCCACTGTTCAGAACATTCCAGTCACGTCCCATCCTGTTAGAGAATCATTTCAAAAGTATTTATTTCAGGCTGAACTCATTCAAGTCGTCTATTTTGGGACTCAAACAGGATAAACCCCAGTGTTATATTTGCAGTCATTTCTCTTTCAAGGCTGGTGTTAGGATAGGTAATTCAACCAAAATTACTCAAACTTTCTATAACATCCAAACATTCATCTTGAAGTAGCACAAACCATGATGAAATATATCTTAGCTGTATCAAATCAAACTTGTCCTTTCATACTGCTGTCAGGCCACAGAGAATAACAGAATTTGGGAATATAATCTAACAATTGTGCATTCGTATCATTGGGACTGAGCAATAAGAACATGGTCATTAGTATTTCAACCCGAAGCCACTGCTATTATTTATTCATATTTGTTATCAAAGCATTGCAGCTTGGACAGTCTTAGCTGACCTAAGCTCATTGTTAACACCAGATCACAAAATTTCGAAGCAACATAGAATAGTGTTAAAAGGGAGACAGTAAGCACAAGAATCCACGGGACATACAGTCTCGTTTGGTGGTGGCATTAGATGGGAAGGTATTTGAGCTCTTCTCATCTGTAAGTCTAGCTGTATTTCCCTCATGGCATGAATCAGTGTTTAGAAATTTCTGTGGAGAGCCAACCTTTTGTATAATTTTCCCAATTACAAATTCAGTTCACCAAATCGGATTCTGTGGTTAAATCCACAAGTACAGAATATTTCAGCAATATTTGGAGCAGTTGTGGTACCATTGCTCAATGGGTAATATTATGTTTGTTGTTTGTGATTGACAAGAGCCTGAATTTTCAGTGCCCCATCTGTGTTGCTATTGACAAATGCTACTGACCACCTCCCACCCCTACACCCAGCATGTGTTTACTATCTAGTATTCAGGAGAAGAAACTAAACTATGAATCCATGTTTATAAACCTCACAGAGTTTCATTAATTCTCTAACGGAATTCTCATTAACTTTTCGGTGTTTTGCTTTATTTTTCTCAAAAATTGATTTGAACTTGGAAAACGAAGACTTGAAAACATAGACTCTCCGTTGCCATTTCTCATGTGTGTAGCTGTTACTTCATGGGAATAAATCTAAGTAATTCTTATTTTTTATTGCCTCCAGTTTTGCCCGTCTCATCATAGGAGGCTGGCTCAAAAAATCATCCACACTTCATTTCGTGTGACTATAATCTGCTCATTTGGCAATTTCTGAGGCTCTATGTGTGTCACCACAGGTTCCTCTGCTCATCACCAAGTGGTCCTCTAGCGGTAGATAAAGGGATTTCTTTATTTCCACTATCAATGTATTTTGCAGGAGATACAGTGCAGTAACATGCCCTAAACCATGTGATGAGTATGATAAAATGAATGATCTCACAGTTTAAGTGAAATGCCTTTTTAAGAGGAAATTTAGCTACTCTTAGTTTTTCTGATTCCATCGATACACCAGACATTACCAAAGAGATACTGTCCCAGGTCCCCTAGCCTCCTGTGCCAGTCATTTATCTCCTCCGTGTAACATAGCGCTCCATGCTCAAATCTGTTTTCATTTCCCATTTTGCATTTCAAGCTCCCAGTCAGCCACCGGGAAATGTTGTTTGGAATGCCACAGACACTAAAGTGTTACTTAATTGGGAGCAAGTTAAAGCCATGGAGAATGAATCGGAAGTAACAGGATATAAAGTAAGTCGTATCATCTGCAGTGCTTTATCTTCCTACTGTTGGCAGTACTTTCCAAGGGAAGCTGTCAGCTACGTGAATGTTTCTAAATGTTGATGATATGGTTTCTATAATCTAATTTTGACATAGATATCAAGGTTTATATAAAACGGATATTTTTCCAAAGTATCTTTTGTGTTTTAAATATAGATTTAAGTTAAATAATTTTGCCCACGTGGGAATTTTGGACACAATATTTATAAATTGTGTGTTAATCAGTTTGCTACTTTTGATGCTCACCCAGGTACTACTTAAAAGTATTGTCTCTGATTCCTTCAGGCATTCAAGATGCAAACTGTATGGCACTGCCCTCCCCCTCTCTAGCCTCACCAATACCCAACCCACGTGAGCTCTTTCGCGGAAGAAGTTCAGTCTTCCCCCCGCCTTTCAATTTTAACAACTGTATGATTCTACTGTGTTCTAATCCCTAATCTAAGATCTATTGAGAGAGCCGTGAATGCAGTTTATATTCTAGTGGGCATAGAGAGACAAACAAAATAACGTAGTTCCAGAGTGACAAGTTCTATGAAGAAAATAAAAGCAGGCAATATAAGACATAAGTGTATCTGTTCATGCATTTTAGGTTTTCTATAGGACTAGCAGTCAAAATAACATGCAAGTTCTGAACACAAATAAAACTTCAGCCGAACTTTTGCTGCCCATTAAAGAGGACTACATTATTGAAGTCAAGGCCACGACAGACGGAGGGGATGGGACGAGTAGTGAACAGATCAGGATTCCACGAATCACCAGTAAGTTGGCTGAAGTCATTGTTTCCTTTATTTATTTATTTTACCTCAGTGTTCCTACCCTCCAATGGTGAGCCAAATCAGTGACCCTCCTTCCGCTCTTTCTTCCCCGCATGCCTTTCATCCACATGTCGAGGTTTTGGAATATGAGAGGTGAGCACAGCAGGAACTCCTCAAGAGTGGTGCAAAATAGGGAGAAAAATGAAGACAGAAGGAAAAGATGTCAAAGAATATTTAGCAAAACTTTATTAATTTGATGTTTCCCCTCATTCGGAGCTATGCCTGAATTTGCCTTTGGATTGCCTATAAAAAGAGCATTCCTTAAGCATTTCTCAAGGGCAATGTTGAACCCACACGTTGTTTTTAAGATCTTTAATATTCCAGTAGTTTGCTTCCTACAAATTATAGATAAGTCTTATCAATTTTTATATAGAAAAATTAACATTGTTAAGGTCATAAACCACTTATGGGTGCCAAACCAAAAGACACCTTTTTTTAAAAAACTTGTAAATTCAAAGGAATTTCACACTGACTTTTCCTTTCAAAATCCGAATGAAACCTATCTTGCTATAGAAATTACACTTTTAGATTTAAGGAAAACAGACTTTGGCATATATATTTTATGAATACCGATGGTAGAAGAAATTTTATCTTCACTTCTAAATCCCAGGTCTAGGGTTTTCTGGCCTCAATTTGAGTACTGAAAAGGCAATTTTGTCTTCATATGCTATTCTGTGGTTTTTAGTGACATAAATAACTTTGTTCCCAGTTTCCATTCATTGAGACCAACCTAGTCTAAGTATAGGGCAATCAAGATCGAAACTTTTGTCTTTAATCTTGGAAAACAAAATGACTGACATTACCAACTGAAGAGAAAGGGAGCTATGAAAACTTGGAGGAATTTTATCTTTCTGTGGAATCGTAAAGACAGCTATACTTAGACTAAAGCAGACTAAGCGGTACTAAGAAAATGGGAACTACTTAAAACTGAGTTCTTCAGTGTAAAAACCTCAGACTACAGACATTTCTAAAACTGTATGCACCTCAATAGAGTAAAACCAGGAACTAAGTTTAGTTTATTATGATTAATTTAGGTTTTAAAATTATTAACACATGCTTCTTGTTCCCTGAATAGTGCAAGGTATAGAGTTAACATTATAATATGGACAAAGTGGCACTGTTAAAAGAAATAGGTTCTACGCTTTTGCAGGGATAGACACTATTTTTTAACATTTTAGGGCTGCTGAGTCAAAAGTAGCCTTTTCATCTGACGTCTGCTGTCTTGCTGAGCTTGCATAGAGTAGTGACTGCACAAGGCCGTCTCTATGAAAATGGAGCTTTTATTGATTGCTTTTTTTTTAGATGGTACTTTTTATTATATGTAATAATTTATCTGGAAATGCATAAAATAGAAGCAAGCACAGACTTTCCAAATCCTTACCCAGTGAAGCTTGCTTTAATTAAACCGTTGAATTATCTCAGAATTGTTTGCGATCAAGTATAATTGTTTTCAAAATGGTGAAGTTGTTTTTTTTTCCAGTTTCAATTAAAGTTAAAGAATAGTAGGTAAACAAAGCCTGGAATCATTTAAGAAAACTCAAACACATTAGTGTTTGTATAGATACTCTTGGCAACTAGTATATGCTACATCGACGAATAAAACGAAGGCTAATAACAACTTGTGAGGATCCCAGGGTAGGGTCATGCCATGATGTGATTTTGATAGGAGAGCCATTGCTTTTGCCCTGTGTCTTCATCCCTTCAGGCTGCTATGACAAAATGCCATAGAGCAGGTGGCTTATAAACAAAAGGAATTTATTTCTCACAGTTCTGGAGGCTGGGAAGCCTGAGATCAAGGTACCAGCAGATTCTGTGTCACCTCTCAAAGGCCCCACCTTCTAATACTATCACATCGGGGGATAGGATTTCAACATACGAATTTGAGGGAGAACACAAACATTCTGTCTCTAGCACCCTGATTGCATATTGGTACTGTCCGTATTAATGAACGCTTTGTCATCTTTGACAGATATGGATGCAAGAGGATCCACATCAGCCATCCCCAGTGTCCACCCTGTATCAGGTTATATGCCTGTGGTACTGTTCTTTATTGTAAATGCCCTGTGGTGATATGAACTCTTTTTTATTACTTATTGGAAAGTTAATTGGTTACCCAAAAAAAGTGCTTTCATGAAATGCAGTGATTATGCATGTTTTTTTTCAATTCTTATTTTTAACTTTCTACTTCATTATAGGTAAAATATGAATATAATAAAAAAAAACAGTAAATCCTTTTAGGGGAATCTGAAATGCCTTAATATTAACTTGATAAACCAAAGGAATTTACATATTACATACTTCAGACTTTTGATATAAATGTTCTTAAGCTATGAGTTTAAACACTGCCTATGGGTGAAGACTCACACACTCCAATATGTACACACACATTTTTTCCCCATTGAAAAATGCTTTTATTTAAGAAATGCTATTTTTTCCCATTATAACAGCATTATTTGTAAGACTTAGCCAGTATCATTTTGAAATGCTGATTTAAATCCCTTTTTTAAAGGACAAAAAAAATACATTTAAAAAATCCTGCTGGAAGGAGGAGGCAGGTGACCCAAAAGGGTGTTGGAAAATGCTACTCTGGAGCTTAGCGGAATGATATTTGGTTTGGTATGCTACTAAAGGGTTGTGAGATTTTACAAATGGCTTTGCTCTCCATACCTCTCAATTATTCATCTATAAAATGTGGAGATAATAATACCCATCTGATCAGCCTCTGCCCTATAAATTAGTTTTTGAAAGATCAAAGACGAAAATGTGTAAGTACTTTGCCACTCCAAATGCAATATACCTATGCAAAATGTTACTATGAATTTATTTAATCATAGAAAAGTCATGAGGACCAGCCTAGATTTTTCAAGCTTGCATTCCACATTCTAGGTAATGCTTTCTGTTTCATTCAGTGATATTATAAAAATGGAAATGATCACATTTTATCCTTTCTTAAAAATTAAAAAAAAAAATTAAAAAGGAATTGTTTCCTTCACACCTATGAGTAAGTTTTCAGGTTTTATTAAACCTGGAAGAGAAAATCAGGAAGGACCTGAATCTCAACCCAAATATTAAGCAAAATCCACACAAACCTTCATTTCAATTTCCAATTCCATTAAGGGAATCCTCTCTTTTGTGAATGGCAGAGATGGTTTTTTAATGAAATCTCACCACCTATCTGAGTGAGTCTGGCAGGCATTTTAGTTCCTGAGTTAAGTTTGTAATGGAACCAAGGCGATGCTCCTGACTTTGATATGTATGACTTTCAATATGTGGTTTTCAAAGGATTGTTGAAGACATGACTTCATAGCAATATGTAAAGAATATATTAAAATCAGCAGATTGAGTCTTTGACATTGCAAAATCAATTTTTTACCTCTTTCCGACTAATTTCACATTTTGTAGAAACTTGTTCATACTTCCAAAGATATCAGAGTTTGAAACCAACAGTTCAGATATCAAGAAAGATTAAAAATTAGCAAAATTCTGATATCGCCATAAAATGAGACTTTACATTTAGAGATTAGATTTAAGATAAAGTCATTATACATAAAGGTGAAAAATATTTATAACTTTCTGTGTAAGATCTGTATATACTGTATATATCTAGAAATAATCTGAATGACTAGTAGATTTCATATGACCATTGCTATCCAGTCAAAAAGTGGGGAAATACTTTCTCCAATATCTGTATTTTATGCTACACGTAATGGAGTTGTATCTTTTTATTATTTAGTAATTCCTATATGTTCCTATACTTTTCATTTTCCAGATATCTGCTCTATCGTTTAATGTTGTTTCTAGCAATATATCTCCATGAGATGTGTACTTTATTTCATATTGAAAAGTATAAAGTTTATCTTTAAATTCCTGTGTGCATATCCTATGGTTATCTGTATGTATTATTTTCTATTATTCTAATAAAATTTATAACAACAAAATCAAATGCTCATGCATAATTATTTACAGTATGGTCCAAGAAGAACATCTACAGAGGAAACAGGAGAAGACCATAATAGTTATGCTAAGCCTGACACTTCTCATATTTTTCAGCCAACATTTAGCTTTTCCATGTTTTAACAGGATATTTGAAAAATTAAAAAAATTATTTTATATCCTGCTGATTCAGTAAAATCAGCAATATGAGACAATTACCTCTATGTTAAAGGTATTTCAGCTGTGGGGAGAAGGGGGAGGAAGGGGAAGCAGAAAATTCACTTTATAGAATTACTATGCCTACTTTCTTCTGCCTTTATTTGATCCCAACGAGTTACTCCCACATTTTTAACAAATATGATGTTAAAATCAACATCAACTTTTCAAGTTCTCCGTGGACTTTCTCATTGGTATCCGTGTTAGTGACTTGCTTTCAAATGATCCTCGTGATATATTCTAAACATTTGAAAAAAATATACTAGAAAAATATTAGTTTTTCATTAGGAAACAGGTTTAAATGATATTAATGATGTAAGTAAAATGAGAGTTAAAATAATAATTCAATTATTTTCTTACATGAGAATTGAAAGATTTGTTTAGAAGCAGAAGAATTAAGTGGGAAATTATGTATGGGGTTGTATCTCGGGATGACAGTGTGTGTGTGTGTGTGTGAGATTTTAAATTCAAGTGCAGCCGTAATGGGTGCATTAATGTACCCTAAGGAAGGGAAACAACCTGGAGAATGTGTGGAAACAGATTCTAGCACGCAACGATGCTAATGTCCTCTCTCCTGAAGGCAGGGCTGATTGACATGGCAGAATCAGAAGGTCAGCTTTGAGGTGGTTTTGCTTCAGTAGTTTTAGAATTCTCTTTTGATCTCATTCTACTAAGAAGAAAGATAGGATTCCAAGACTTCCTAGAAGATAGCTAGAGTAAGGCGATTCTGGGATCAGATTATTTTTTCATAGAAATATAATGCCAATAATGTTAAATAACATATAATCACTCTGTGCCAGACTCTGAGTTATGCATTTTACCTTTGCTAAATCCATCCTCATAATAATCTCATCAGGGTCTATCATCAAGCCCATTTTACAGATGAGGCTCAGGACAATTAAGTAAATTGCACAAGGACATTGTAGCAAGAACAGGATTCTAACCTGGAGAATTTGGGCTACAACCCCGGAGCTCTAAACATGATTAATCTCTTAATTCCTCTTGAAATCAGATCCATTAGATTTACAGTTTCTGAGTAAGCATCTGTCGTATCAATTTGTCGTATACCTCATTGTGCCTCTATTGATCATGATTCAAATAGAGGAAATGAAAACCTGGGAATCCTCCCTTTAGCTATTATAAATTTCAGTATTCTCCAATTCTTACATGCAAAGCAAGGCAAGCTAAAACCGACACAGATTCAGAATTCTTTAAGTAAAAAATATTAAAATATTTTAATTTTCATTATACATTTTTTTAACATTTTTTGAAGACAGATTGTATTGATTTTCAATAATTTCACCATTGTCAATGAAAACCAGTTTAATTCAGTGACAAAGAAAACACAAAATGATTAGGATGTTATATGTTCTCTTTTTCTAATTAAAATATCCCCCCTGCTGTCTCATGTTCTCTTAATGCCAGGGTTTTTTCTTTCAAATTAATCTTAATTGGGTTCATTTTTTTCTAAAGTATTTTACCCTTTTTAAAAATGAAAATTGCACTGATATTCATTATAATTTGAATATACTTCGGTAAATATTGGAGGTAAAATCAACCCACAGCATCAATTACAAAATTAGCAATTAGTCAATTATACCATTCTTTTGAAAGAAAACATGTAAACAAATTGGAATGTGGTTCATTTAAACTGTTAGGTTTTTCTGCTGTTTTTATGTGGACCCAGGCCCTAATTTAGCATGTATTGCTTTACATGTAGGTGAAAATTACCTCTCGGACTTGCATGGAGAGTTAATGCACTAATAGAGAACTAAACTTGTAAGAAAAGAACGCTTCTGTTGTCAGTCTTCATTCTTATTCTTTATTCTTACTCTGCCTGTTGAAATTATCTTAGAGCCTGAGGATTCTATTTTGATTATTAATACTGTGGGGAAGCGGAAAAATTAGCTCCTGTATAATTGGACATTACCTGGGAATATTCAGGAAAAAAAAAACAGGTAAATGATAAGGATGGCAAACTAGTAGATTTACTTTGGCATCGGACAGCATAATGTGACAGACAAAAAACTAATGTAAAATGTGTATCTACACTGGCTAATGGGGAAGTGAATTGTCCATTCAATGAGATGGTTATATTGGCATTTCCAAAGCACCCAAACAAGATTGGCTTTCCACATAATGCTATACTTAAAGATCATGCAGAGAAATGTTCATTGGGCTCTTAATCCCCAACATAGTACTTTCATTGTGCAGAACTAATTTTTATGTGCGCAGTACATATTTGTTGAATTACACCAGTGAATTTTTCACCGTTTTCTCTTACTATCTCCTATTCTGTGTGCTTAATTTTTCTTTCTGTGCTGTCCTGTGGAGATAATAAGATATGATCAGTAGAAGAATAAGTATCATAAAATGTATTTGAAATAATTATTAGCAGTAAACTATCTGCATTGAGAAAGTTGACAAATTGGTGAGGAAGACAATGTAGCCTAGTGGTTAAGAGCACTTGCTCCAAATCACAGATCTGGGTTGAAATCCTAGCCATGTCCCTAAATAATTGTATGACCTTAAGCAAGAAGGTCACTTTCTCCATGACAAAGAATCTTCGTCTCCAAAACGGCACAAGTGGAAGGACTTAACTTGGAAGACTGTCGTGGAGGATTACATGATCTAATTGCAGAAAACGTTTACCATAGTTTGGTTCATGGGTACTCAGTAACATTGTCTGCTAAGCCTAATATTATTGCTATTAGTACTAGGTTTTGAATTCTGGATCATTTTTTAATGGTCCATAGTCAAATATACACAGTAACAATATCTATCTCAAAGACGGTTCATTCATCTATCCAGAGTTTCAAAATTTCAAAGTTTGACTAATCTTGAGACTAAAGATATAAGACGAGACCCCAGCCCCGGAGATCTTACATTCTAGTGACAGAGCAGCGGAAGGGAACAGAGAGAAATTTGAGGGTGAAAGAGATATCTTAGAATGTATGCCCAGGTAGTTGTGAGAACTAAGATATACTGATAGAGCTTTTACCACAATGCTGACCACAAGTAAAGAGCTCAACCTTCAATGGCTTAATCCTTAATCACTGAATGCAAGGCCCAAATAGCCAATAGCTCATGGATGTTGCCACAAATGCGAGCCAGCAATATTATTCAGAAGGACATTATTCAAAAAGATGTTCAATCAAAGATTAAAAGTTTTGTCTGTGTTGTAGGAGTGCTCCATTCTTTAAGTAAATAAAGCCTGTCTGTGACTCGATATGTTCCTCACAAATTATAGTTCTGGATTTAGTCAGAAGAACCTGAGAGGCTGAGGAACTTTTACTGAGTCTTTGCTCAAAGACTATGTTGAGTAAAAAGATTTACTTTTTGGAAGTCACGTGAACGGTGTCCAATAAAGGCCCATTTTGAACATGGAGTTCTGTTTTTATGTTCTTACCTGGAGCATGTTACCTCAGACTGCCAGGACCACTGCCCATGAGTGACAGACTAGATCCTATTAGGACTGGAAGCTGCAAAGGTAATCTCCACACTGTATCTTAGCCAAGAGGCTGAGAAGCAATACCAAAGGCTATCTCGTTGGCTAATTCTATTATTACCATATGTTTTTTTGTTTTGTTGTTTTTTTGTTTTTGAGACAGAGTCTCACTCTGTTGCCCCAGCTAGAGTGCCATGGCGTCAGCCTAGCTCACAGCAACCTCAAACTCCTGGGCTCAAACGATCCGCCCACCTCGGCCTCCCTGAGTGATTACAGGCGTGAGCCACCGCACCCAGCCTATTAATACCATATGAAGTAAAGCCATCTCCCTCTAAAAATTAAACACGTGTGTCTCTATGCAACCTCTGACCAGGCCCTTTCTGTAGAAATGAAAGCCAATCTTTCCTTCTGTTTCCCCTCTTCTATAAGAGTAATGCAGAAAGGATCTGAATGGGAAAAATGTAGTTGCCTCATTCCATAGCTCAGGAGATTCATTTCATAGTGAGGAAACAATCGTAAGCGGGCGAGTGCAATGGATGTGGGTCAAGATTCGAGTTTAAAGAAAAGGCAAAGGGGAGAATGAATGCTAGGTGTGTTTTACAACATAATTATTGAAAATATTTCACTCATTCCCACTGACATTCACCTTTGACTGAAAAGTCGTTCAAAGAGAATTTTCTTTAAAAACAACACATCCTCATAATTCTTCACATGAGACTCGTTATGTCCTGCAGAGAGCATTCTGTTTACAGCCTCCGTGCTGTTTTTAAAAAGCAGCTTAGCAGGCTACAGGTGTTTCTGATGCTGGATAAGTCCCAGCTGCTAAGGAGAGATGTTGGAACTTAGGATGCTCCCAAGCAACTGGCAGTGACTCGCTGCAGATGGGAACTTGCCTAGGGGAAGATTTTTCCAGATCTGAGCAACATTTGGTGGGAAGGAAATTATGCAGATCTGTGAGCTCAGCAACCTAGTCGTAGTAAGTAGTTACACATAAATTGTATTTTAGAAGTGATGATAGAGGAGAGTTTGGGAAATGATTAAGTTTATGTGCTTTGGAATCAGACAGCTGGCAAGTCCTGGATCTGCCATTCAACTGCTTTGTGCTTTAGAGCAAGTTACTTTACCAGTCTAAATTTCTTTCCTCACATATAAAATGTAGGTGAGAAGTGCCTGGCCTCTGTTGTGTGACAATTAAAAAACTGTTCATCACAGCAGCTGAAGAAGTAAGCCCTCAATATCCCATACTCGTATCCAAGTTTTGCTTTTCTCTCATCCAGAATATTGCAGGAATGAAAAGGTTAGTGCTAGCTTCTTATCATTTAAATGCATTCTGCATTTTATTCCATATTTTATACCATTTTCATTGATCCCATTTGTAGACTTCCTGGCTGCTCAAGATGCAAACTGACACAGCAAATGCCAGACTGAAAGGAGATGCCAACCACTTCTTCTGAGGTTCAAAAGGAGAAACTGCCTTCTTTCCTTTACTGCTCATGAGCAAGTCTCCCAAATAGTCATATGTAAATATTTTTAAAGCCATGAGTCCCCAAGGTCCAATTAAAATTATTCTTTCTTGAGATTAAATAATATTTTTAAAAGAAAAAAAATACATAGGAAATCACTGAACAGTTTTCTCCCTCATCTCTAATAGCATATTCAGACCTCAGTGTTTTAGTTGTCTTCAAGCCTTTGCACGTGTATAAAGAGCAAATTTGACCCTTAGATACGTTCACATTTTCATGACTAAACCATGCATGACATTTTGGCACAGTAATGGGGTTATTCATATTTGTGGGATGCCTTTGGGAATGTGAGCTAGAGTCAAACACGACAACAGAGTTTGATCTTGACATTGTGATTTCAAGAAGAAAAGTTTCTTAACTAAATATATTGATCTGGATTTTTTTTTCACAGACAAATGTCAGACGGCTTGTCACTTCCTAAAGGATTGGTCGTTTTTCCACAAACAGAAAAATCCTGGGAATATTTTCAGCCATTAAACTAACTGCCTGCAAATAGAAATTCTTCCCAGCAGCATCTTTTGATTATTTTCCTTTTTTTTTCATTCTATTTTTATTTTTAATTGACTAATAATAATTGTGCATATTTAGCAATTTTGAAATATACAATACATTATTAACTACAGGTACCATGCTATGCCATAGAGCTCTATAATGTATTCCTCTTGTCTGGCTGACCTTTGTGTCCTTTGACTAACATCTCTCCCTTTCATTGGTAGTTTCTTGAGAGTCCAGTGTTTCCTAGGCTCAAAGAGACCTTGTGCACAGCTGCTTGTGATGTATAGATGATCTTGCTGTCACAGAGGTTTAGAAATACCAGCCTGTCCTACAACTTCCTGTACATGGACATCAAAGGTTATAAGCTAGATACTACCACATAGTACAGACTGGAATATAATATACACGGAAATGCCATATACAGAGAATTGTCTTTGAGAAAAGTTTAACAGAAGAGGCAAGAATTTGTCATTAGGTATTCTCTTTATATTAGAGTTTTTCCAACCTTTCTAAGTATAGGAATTGGGCCCCTCCCCAGAAATTCTGAATCAAAGTCTCAAGTTGAGGCAAAGGAACTACAAATTTTTAGCTAACAAGTCAGACTTGGTATCTAATGTTCTAAAATACAAATGAGTGAAGAATGTCTGAGATAGGACAAAAACAAGTACTGAGATAAATAACGTGTAAAGCAAAAGCAGACGTCGTGACTAAGGTCTATGAAAAATGAACCTAGAGGACAGGCTCCAAGACGGGGGCCAGAGCCACCACCAGCCAGAGCGTCTCAGTAACAAAGAGAAGTTTTAGATGAAAGAGAAAAAATGAACAAACAACAAACATAGACCAGATGAGGGTCTGAAGGAAAAGGTGACAAAATCTCCAGGAGACTCCACAGGAAGTTGTGGAGCAGAACCGGAAAGAGAAAGGTATCGACGGAGATCAACTCCCTAGAGGCTTCGAGACCAGAGAGACGGGGAGGTGGAGCAGTTTCTTTCTCCTGCCCTCGCGTCCGTGACAGTCAGTGGGCTCCTGAGCTGCTGGAGAGACCTTCTACCCATATGAGCCCAGAGACGGCTCCCCCAGTGAGCTGGGAGCTTCTTACAGACAGGGCACCAGGCCCCCAGCCCCCTGGGAGCTTCCTGCCCCACAGACCCAGCCTGGATGACAGGTGCCATATTGGTTCTCTACCCACTGTGTGCCTTGGCCCTCCCCAGGGGGCTTGAACTCCTCAGGTTTCATCTTGCTCTTTCCCACACAGATATTTCCCAGCTGCGGCACAGACTGCAAGAGCCACAGGGATCCAGTAGGTCCCGAGTGATCTGTGTGACTCCAGAGCCTGGTCATTCTGGGTTGACTGCCTCCTGGAGAGAGGGTCGGACACTACCAGAGTGTTAGACTCCTCCATTCAGACTCTTTTTCTCCCCTTCCCCTCCCCAACCCACAGCTGTTGAGAGAGACAATTGAGCCACAACATAGAGGCTTCCACAAAGAACTGGGCTCAGGCCTTTGCTTTTGTGATCCTACAGTGGACTGAGGGGTGCTCCCACTGTGAGCGCCCTGCCCGAGAGCCCTCAGTGGTGCTGCTTGCCTGGCATGCCCAGAGGCAGAGGGACATCGAACCTGTTTAGGCACCCCGTGGGCAACTTGGGACTAATGTGCTTCTCCCTGGCATGGTCAGGGACTGATCTCCAGGGACCTGGGAATGGGCCCACGGGCCAGATCTTTTACCCCCAGGTCTCAATGGTGTTGTCTGGGGGCACAGAGCGGATATTTGTGAATTAGTCTCAGGAGGTGTGGGTGCCTACAAGGGTAGATAGGGAGGGAGCGCAGTGTGGGTGTTAGCTGTGGCGCGCTTGTGGGGCTCGAACTCCTGGGTTCAAGTAACCCTCCAGCCTCCACCTCCCAAGTAACTGGGACTACAGGCCATGCCACAACACCTGGCTTATTCTTCGATTTTTAAACTTGAATCTCCAAAAACCTGGAATAACATTAAATGGATACAAGTGAAATGGAAAAGAGAATATTGAAAACTGAATGCAGAGATTATAATGAAATGTATCTTTAAGGTAGTTAAAAACCATGAGAGTATATAAGAACTGATGCTCTACAAATATCACAAAAGAAATACTCTTTTGAATAAGGAGTAAGAAGGCAATGTAATAGATTGTAAATGTCTTGAGTACAAATTTTAAAAAATTTGGGGGATGGAAATGCTTTTATTGAGTATCTGTGTTTACAAGTACTGTAAGTGTTTATATTTCCAGCAATGTTAATTTGAAAAGAGTCTTTAAATTTGACTTGTCAGTATAAAAATATCAATTGGCTGGCAAGACAATTGACTGTCAAATATACTGCATAGATATGCTGAACATTTCATAGCTATCTAGTCTAGAAGCTAATTTTATCCTAGACCAGCTGTTTGATGAGTTAATAGGATGAAGGATAATGTGCTACCATATTTATTAAGATATTCAAACATAAATCCATTATATAGTTTATTCATTCAATGATTTATTCAATGCATATTTGATTAAATATTGATGCTCTTATATGCCAGACTTTGTGCCAGGCAATACTATTATTTTCAAACAAATTTTTATATTGTTGCTTAATATGTGAGTGTCATCATAAAACCAATCAATGGAGCCTCTTCACTGAACCGCGATCAACATTTTTGTGAAATTCATAATCTAATATTTGTGCATTTGCCTTCCAGTTGTTATCAGGATTTAACCAAACAAGAAAAAATTTGTTTCTTGCTTTTACCAGCATGGAAACAAGAAGATTTGATTGTGTAATTATTAAAAACCTACATTTCATATAGAACAAGTAAATGTAAAAATAAACTGTGGGGTTTTCAGGTTACATTCCAACCTATTTCCTTTGTGAAGTGCAAATTTATACATAAGACTAAAAGGAAAAGCAGCTCAACTCACTGAATTTCAAAAGACAAGTCACTGAACCCCTTGAACACCTGTCAAGTATCTGTAATAATTTGAAGCACCATATCAAATAGAGCATATTTTAATTAACTAACATAGTTTAATTTTTCCAAGTGGCATTGGTAAGTTTTAATGTAATAAGCATCACCAACTTTAGATCAGGTCTTGTGAGACCAAATGACACCAGAATTATAAGTAGGAAAGTATCTGCCATGAAGTAATGCATTGATTTAAAATCAACATGCTCAGGGATCTTAATGGTTACAAATGAGATTTTAGTCCTGGAACTGACTCTTTGTGACTTGATCTTTACATACATGTATTTTTCCTGTCCATTATTAAATACATATAAGAAACAAAAAATCTTTTTGAGGTTATTAACTTCTTGTAACTATAATCCAAATGGATTATGTGACTTCTCAATTTTATAGTTTTTTAATATCAAAACTGGCATAAAATAAAAATCTCTATATGGGCCTGTCAATAAATCATTATCCCTTAAAAATATTAAAAGAAAATTATTGATCTTAATTCAATAAAAAGAAAAAATACATTAAGAAGTGGAAAGGGTATAATATGTTAATTTTTTAAGTTTATAATCGTAGGATAATGTATGTCAGCTTGTCCCTCAAATTAATTTTAGCAATGCATATCATAAAACTGCAATGTTTTATGGTTTACAGAAACTGATATTTGAGATTTGCTGGCTTATTTATTTGAGAAATGGTTTACTTCTTAACACTCTTTGCTTGTCAAACTGCCTAAGATCTAAATAATAAATACTTTGCTTAACTAAGTCTCTAAAATGGTTGTTTCAGGCTCTTTAAAACTTAGCTGGACAATATTCTCTTGGGGGGGGTGCAAGAAAGTACTTTTAAGGCATTTCAGCATGCTTCCTTAGGGACATAAGGAACATGCTTTAAGACAAAAGGGGAAGAGGACTCACAAGAAGAGGTTGAAATCACTGTATGTCAGGCAGAATGAATTATGCCCTTTAGGCATATTTCTGGTGTTTTATACAAAAAAAGAAAAATTACAACCATCCTTATCATGTCCACATATGGTAAGGCACAAATCAGAGTAAAAATATTATCTTCTCCTTCTCCCAAGTTCTTCTGAGAACAACGTTTTAAACTGGACTATATTTCTGTGAAATTTTCATTTACGGCTAAGGCTGTTCATTCCAGATATAAGAGCTGTTAATATCCAGGTTTTCAGTAAATTACACACTTCATCTCCTGGATTAGAAGAGAAACTTTATTCAAGCCCAGTTCATTGCATTACATAATTCCATATGAAATTTCTAGTATAATTCTCTTTTTATTACTCAGAACTCATTAAAGAAGAGATGTGCATTAAAACAACATACACACAGTGAATGGTATGGTTTTCAAGTTAAAATAAGTGCACACCTACTTTGTACCCTTTTATACCATTGGTTTGACATCTCTATCGGCCTGCAAATGTAAGCTAGGCTGTTAATCTGTTTCACTCACATACAAAGAGACTCTATTTGAATATTTCTTGATTATTTTTGGAAATTCAGTGCTTTAATATAAGTTTTAAGCAGCTTTGCTATATTTTATTTTGGCTTAAAAGAGGAAGAAGATGGGGATTTTTCACATTCTCATATAAATATGATATCGGGAGAAATAGTCCATCAGATTTATTAGAGCTGCATAGGTGATGGCTTTTGTAAATAATTTACAGTTGGAAAATGAACTGAATACCTGGGAGAACTGATCATTTTTAAAGACAAGTATTTCACTGCAAGTAGGTGCTGCTGCCAAACAAGTTGCTGTAATTCTCAGGAGTTGCATTCAGTCTGAGAAAACGATTCGACGTTTGGAGAGCAAGTTCCATGTGTCCCAAATACAGAAGATCACACACTAAATCGTTTTTGAAGGTGGCCTTTCAGATGTTAGTTCTTAATTCAAATCTTGAGTTTCGTTGAGGCTAAACAATGCTATGAAAGTTGTGAAATCTTACAAAGATAGGAATGATTCTGAAAGTGTCCATTTTTTAGTGGTCAAGAGCTCAGGTTGGGGTTCGTACCCTGTGGGGCTCAAGTCTCCAAAATGCTACTTACCAGCTTGATGGCCTTGGCAACTTCACTTTAGCATAAATTAACCTTCAACTTTTTAAACTCCTAACATAAACAGATATTAATATATATTATATATGTATAATATAAACATATTTATATATTAATGCTATAAAAGTGTATGAATATATATAGTGCCTGCCTCTTAAAGTGGTTGAGGATAAGTTACAATGTACTGCAAAGAATTTCCATAAGTGACAGTAAATACAGTCGTCCCTCAGTGTCTGCGAGGGATTGGTTCCAAGACATCACATGGATACCAAAATCTGCAGATGCTCCGGTTCCTGATATAAAATAATGTAATATTTGAATATGACCTAGGCACATCCTCGCCCCTGCCCCCCATATACTTTAAATCGTCTCTAGATTTCTTATAATATGTAATACAACATAAATCCTATGCAAAAAGTTGTTTGGGGGAATAATGACAAGAAAATATGTCTGTACATATTCAATACAGACACATTTTTTTCTTAAAAACTTTTGATCCATGGCTGCTGGAATCCATGGGTAAACCCACAAATACTGAAGACTGATCACCTCTAGTAAGTTCTCTATGAAATGTAGGTCTTATCTTATGAGTGACAAGGCAGAATGAGTTCTTCTAACCAGGGCTTGAAATATAAGGAAAAGTATCCTCCATGTTAGAGAAATGTGTTTTATTTAATCATGGGCAGTTTAGCAATTTAGGTTAAAGTACTTTTGATTTCCCAAATGTGACTTTGCTATAAAGCTGTACTCCCTCTCCCTCAATCTCCTGTATTCATGTCACCACCAAATGATCTTATTTTACCTGCTGAATGTGTATCAAATCAACCCCGGTTTTTCCATGTTCACTCTCATCATTTTTAATGCAAGCCACTATCCTGGTCTGAAATACTGCAGTGGTTTATTGTCTGCCACATTAGTGCGCTCCAATCCATTCTCCATGCTGTAGCCTGAGAGATCTTGAAAATCAAACCTGCCTATACCACACCTAACTTGTATCCCTTCAAATCTTTTCTCTTGCTCTTAAGATAAAGTCCAAATCTTCAAGAAGGTCGTGAATGCTGTGGCCTCCGTGCCTTTCCCTGCTCCCTGCCCACTCTGCTCCAGCCACATAGTCCCCTCTTCCTCCACCACACAGAGCAGTGTCCCACGTCAAGCCCCATCTCGTACCTTTCTTCTCCCTCTATCACTCCCCAGTTCACATGTGATCCACTCTTACTCTCTCTCCTGGAAACCTGTATTTTCCCTTCATAGTATCATGTCATCAGGACAAGAACTACATTTTGGTCATCTGTAGCCATAGCCCAGTGCCCAGTATAGGTGCTTAAAGAGTTGAATAAACGAGAGAGAAAAATAAAGAGAAGGTGGTAAGGAATTTGAGATCTTTAACTTCAAATGTAAGGAGATTGTGTGAGGCACACCGATTGTTTATCTAAAGACTAAATGGGGAAAAGTGATTAAATTTAAACGAGTAATTTATACATAAAGGACTTAGCCAACAGAGACATGAGAAAAATCTGTCAAAGATTTGACTAAGACATTCCCCTGGATATCTGTATTAATGCTGCCTTTGAACATCTTGGAAGCCAATGATTATAGAAAAACATATGGTGATGATAAAGCCTTGTGCATTAATTATTATGTCACATGTTTATATATGAGACAACTTTCAAAAATTCATTGACGTGTTTATCTGGTTGAATCCCTGAGGTGGCTGCTTCCCAGATCCTCAGATCCTGACATGGCTGTCATGATCCTGCTTGCTTAAGATAAAGAGAGGACGCCAGAACTAGGTGCGCTCCTGTTAATAGAGGAGTTTCCATCACAGATTCCTTTCTGATCTTTGACCCAAATGAACTAGGCTGGGTGATTTGGGAGCCTCAAGAATTCACAGCACCTGGGAATTACTCCATGGCAGAAAGCCACCATTACTGGGAAGTGCACAAGCAAGCTTGACGCTCCTTTCTTTAATTAAAAGTCATCCTTACTATGTCTCCCCACCTGCTTCCTGATAGGGTGGCGTCTGGCCTGTCTTGGACAAAAGGGAGGTTCTGATTCCTATCATACCTTGTTATCTAAAACCAAGGACAGGGACCAGCCAAAAACATTCCAGAGTTTCCATACTGTGCCAGGCATTAGCATTTGGTTGCTGAATTGCTTGGTAGGATGAAGGGAGAGACACGGGTCAGGAAGGAAAGAACTCATTTGTCTCTGTGAACAGGCTATTTAACAATCTGTACAGAAGAGTTTTTAACTTTTGACAAACAGCAGATAATGTTATAAGCAAAATATCAGTTCTGACCCAGACTATTCTTTGTACTCGTGTGCTCTACCGCAAGTTTTATTGGTAAAACTATTGCTGTTGTTTGTTTAGGAAATTTTACATTGAATATTTTGAGTTTTGTTTTGAATTTTTAATTGAGTTTTATCATTTTCTAAATATTATTCTTTTGATCAGTGGTTCTCAAAGTGTGGTCCTTAGGTCAGCAGCATCCACATCATGTTGGAACTTGCTAGAGATGCAGATTTTCAGTTTCCACCCAGAAGTATTGGGGTGGGGCCCAGAAATCTTTCTTTCAAGAAGCCCTCCGGTTATTCTGATGCACCCTCATGTTTAGAGTCACTACATTTGATCATCAATTCACTCCACGTGTGTAGAAGAATACAGTCACTTCTGACCATTTCAGAGGACGTGGCATAGGATCCATGCTAACACGGGCAGGTGTTTGTGAATGACATAGCTGCTGAACCATCAGAGGGCCCCATCCCCAGCCAAGCGACTTATTCTTGAGTATCTACCTTGCAAAAGGCAATTCAAATAAAGTCTCAAAAAAATGACAAATTACTGTGTGTCCTAGACATTCATAGTCACTGCTAATTGTCAAAATCATAAAATATAAACCTGTGAATGTCCACAGTCTACTATATTTATTATCAAGTGTTAAATTTAAGATGGTGAAAATAGGTTTTAAAGGTTAAATAATTAACAGGCTCTGTGATTATATTCATATTGATTTTTAAAGTAGGTATACTGATACTATTATATTTAAAGGGACTTTAGAACTCAGATTATTATTATTCTACCTGGGAAGGACATATCTGTAAAAAAAAAAAAATCAGGGTCATTATATTGTCCTCAGAAAGAGCCTGCTTGAAAAATTACACTGAGAAAGTAAAGATCAGATTCCAAATCCTTTTCATGGGAAAAAGATACATAGAGTTTTTCAGGTCACTTCTGAATTCAGTGAGACTTCAATCATCTTTCTATCCATAGGGGTTCCCAATTCAAATATCGCCACTTGCAGCAAAGAAATGCTCTGCGTGTTGGGACTGATTCTTACCCAAGCTCCAGTTTTGTTTGGAAATGTTCTTATTACATATTTATTTCTCTTCTTGGAGGTATATTTTAATTATATTAAATCTTCTCTTTCATTTGTGGATAGAAATTATAGTTTAGCAATAAAAATAAAGTTCAAGGTTAGAGATCCAAGCCTTTCGTGGTGCACAGAAAAACAAACATTGACAAAGTACTGGACAAATATTCTGTCCCAAGGTATTAATCACAGTTCCAATTACACAACGGGTATGAAAATTCTTGAGTATTTATCTAAAGAGCCTTTGTTCCTTTATGTGATTTTTCTCTGTAATTATCAATATGTTCACCTTCATTGTGTTACATTTAGGTGGATTTTGATCTCCAGGCCTTTATCCACACTTTACTTTCTTGTAAGGAACAGACTATACTTCATTCTCCACTTTTGTATGGTTTGCATTATTGCTTATAACTCTAAATGTCCAATTCCAGTTCTGCCAGCTGCCATTGCTCCTGAGATCAGACTGTGGTGCTTGTGGTGGGCTCTAAAATGTATTGTCTGCCCAGAGCCTCACTGTCTCTAGGAAGTCACACCTTCCTCTTTTGGTGTGTTTGCTGCTGCTATCATTCGAGGGCCTGGCCTATCCTTGTGGTTGTGCATATTAAACCAAGGGTAGGGGTGAGATATGGCTGAGTTTTCCTCTTGAAGCCCTCACTGGAGATGGCCTGGAGGAAGAGGAACCTTTTGAATGCACCTGTCCAGAGAAAGTGCCTGCTTATAATTATCTGCCCCATAGAGAATAATGCCATTGTATTATTTATTTGCACAAAGGAGTTGTCAGGGCCTTGTTCCCAAAGTATCTTGTGTTCCTCCTGTCCATGGTCTAAAAGGGAGCTCATGTTTGAAGCAGGATAAATCAGAGCCCTTCATTTGATTCCAAATAAGGGCAGAAAATATTTATTGAACACACTTCATGTACTAATCATTGTATTTGAGATTTTAAATTGTTTTTCTCATTATCATCCCCATTTTCTAGAGGTGGCAACTCAGGTTTGTTTCAGTATTTGGCCTAAGATCTTTGAGCTAGACCATACAAAAGCAGGAATATTTGGCTCTCAAATTGTTGTTTTGTATTCCTCATACACTGTAACCATGGTCTGGCTGTGGCATTTGTTGTCTTGTCATCCATGGGCTAGTAACCCCTTAACTTCCCAGAACAAATTAAAGCTATACAGACTGAAGGGAAAGACCCCTCCCCTCCAACCTCCAAACAAGATTTTAAGACCAATTAATGGGAGATTTTCTGTTGACTTAATTTGGGTTCCTTCCCGTATGTCACAGGCAGGATTTATGTTTATGTGCTGTATATTGCTACTTCTTGAGTTTGAAACTCTTTTTGTTTATCTTCTCTTTCTCATCAACTTGTAAGTTAGGGTTTTCATCAGAAGGGAAATGTACAGCCTAGAGAATTTGCTTGCTTTCTCTATGCAGACTCCCTTCCCCATCTTCTAGAGAAAAATTGCTGGATTGTACTTAGGATATGAGCACCTTCCTAGAAATGGAGAGAGTAGCAAGACTGGTGATAGAAAACCTCTTTTTTTTTTTTTTTTTTTTTTTTTTACATACTGTCTCTTCTAACTTCTCTTCAACTCCAGGATGCCCTTTTAGGCACCGGATCCCAATCATTCATCAATATCTCTTCTCAGGGTTGGATCCTATCAGTATCATGCCAATGTTCATTGAATTTGAGATATAAACTCTTCTAAGGCTATTTACATTTTTAAATATTTGGAAGTAATCACAACCAGGTGGAGCGGAGTTCAGGCATTTTGTCTTCAAAATAAAATGAAAAGTGTGGCTTCTCCTATGGCCACTTCTAGTTTATTTCGAGATCATGTGCCCCATAATTTTTACTTCTTGGTAGTGTCATAAACTTATGTTTTGGGTACAAGAGAAGGGCAACAGAGCTGCCTACAGGACAGTTTAGATCTCTCCTTCCTCCTCACCTGTGACAAAAAAACTGAGACCCTTAAATGTTCCTTCTCTGATTTTCTCAGATAACATCTGTTTCTGACAAATGAGTAATATTTCCAGCAACAGAGACTTCAAGCTGCCTGTTAGCAACTTTCAAATGATAAACCACAACAGAGATCCCGTGTACACAAAGCACCCTGTTTTATAATCGTTAGAACATGAAGAAGGAGGCAATTCAACTATACCAGGATAGATGGATTTATTTTTATAATAAATAACACTTGACTACTTGAAGGATAAAACAAAGTTAGACCCCACTTCATCAAACACATCTAAATAAATGCCCAATTAATTATAATATTAAATCATAAATGATGTACCATATTATGTATTATATATAATGTTGAGCAATAAAGGAATAAGAAGAAAATATAATAACATATGGAAAAAGAGTTTTCCAAGTTGAGAGGCGAAGAAAGAAAGCATATTTGAATAAAAATTAACATCTATATATGATCAAGTTAGACAAAAATGGAAAAACTTGGGCATATGTATTACACAATAGAGTTAATATCTATAATCCTTACAGTGTAATAATAAAAGGATGAATGTTCCTATAGAAAAATGAGCCAAAGATATGAATAGAAGGCATTCATAGAAGTAATAAATGCAAAAAGTAACAAGACCAACTTCACTAGTATTCAGATGAATACATATTAAAAGAGTAAAATTACAATTTTTTACCTATCAAATTGGCAAGTCCTTTCTTTCATCTGGTGCCTAAACAAAGAAAAAATGATCTGTTTCAACACAGTAGGAAAAACTAGCTGTGTTGGATTTCTAAAAAGATGACATCTTGACTTCTTTCAACATATTCCTTCCAAAAGGAATTTTAAAGGGCAGATTTATCTATTTTTAATGAAAGTTTCCAAACATAAATAAAGTAATACAATAAGCCCCCAAGTACCCATCAACTAGATTCACCATTTATCCAGATTCTAAGGCAATTTTGATAAAAAAAGGTTTTTTTCAGTTTTATGATCTAATCTTGGATATGATACAAGTGGATGGTATATAGCAAAAGGCTTGTGTGATGTGGTATATATCAAAAGATCTGACCTTGCACTTCAACTTCTAACATAGCATCCTAAGGCAATAATCTAGGATTCGAATAATGATTTGTGTCCAGCTGTTAAGAACAACAATAGAAAATAGCATACAATTTTACTTTTTCAAAATGAATATTTATACTATTTATAAAATCAGGCAGAAAATAGATACTCTGCCTAAAAAAGAATTGGGATGCCATCCAAATCATTAGACTTCAAAAGTCCTGCTCTTTTTGGAAGTTCTCCTACTAATTAACAGGTATGAAGACACAGAGGAGCCCAGGAACTGGGCTCAGTGATTTCCTACTTAGATTTGCACCCTTATAAAAACTCTGAGGTTGGTACTATGGTTATCCCTATTTCCCAGATGAGGATGAGTAAATGACTCACCATTAACATGTCAAGGTCATGGTAGGATCTAGGCATGCAGGCTCCAGAGCTCCGATGTTTCAGCACAAGAACCATTACTTCTAGACTAAAATAAGAAAATGGAACCACTTAAAAATGGATAAAGGATGAATCCAGAATGATGAATCCTAACAACATGTTCATTATTTAATTTACTTTGTGTTGCTTTTCTCAAAAAGATATTTATTTTTCTTTTTAATTTGACTTTAGTATTGTTTTAGCAAAGCACATATCCCAGACAAATTTGCAAAGAGCCTGATATGTAAAAAAAAAGAAACATTTCAGCTCTTGGGTAAGACTGGAATTTCCTATAGGACTTTTGTTGTTGTTGTTTATATATTTTTATAATAAAATAAAATATAGTTACAAAAAAAACCCCTAAAAATTTATGCCTTAAAAATTATTTCATGCCCACTATTTTGTAACTACCTCCAGGCAAAGAAGTACAATTTTGCCAACTATCCCAATGTCCCTTCCATGTGCTCCTTCTCAATTATAATTCTTCTCCCATAAGTAACCATTATCCTATCTTTATAGTAATCATTTTTAATAGATTTTTATCACCCAAATGTGCATTCCTAGGCACTTTAGTTTAGTCTTGTCTATTTACTCTAGTATGATATATCTTTTAAGTCTCTCTTAATCTGCAGGTGCTCTCTCCATTCTTTTTTTCTTACAATTTATCAGCGTAATATTACTCTTAAAATCATCCTTTATAGGTGATGACAGGCTTTGCTGGTAAATAAATTCAGCTGTTGAACATGAGTAGTTACTTTGTGTTCAAAGATGCATGAATCAAATCTCCCTTTAAACTTCCACAAATAACTCTTCATTTCAGGTCCCATAATGTGGACATTCCTCAATATTTATTTTAATGCTAATTTGGGGAACGAAATGGTTCAGAAATTAAATTTAAAAATTTATTTTAAGAAATAAATGATGTTGAATAGATAAAGTGGGGCTATCTGGAGTCTTCAAATTGCGGGTAGCAGAAGCTCACTGAAGTTAGCTAAAGGACAAAGGGATATTTGTTATAATGACCCAAGACCGTTTGGGGGAATCAAAAGCTTCTACCAAGTGGGCCATCAGGAATGGAGTGCTCTAGGCTAGAGCATCACAAATTAATGTGCATGCAAAGCATCTGAGGATTTTATGGAAATGCAGATTCTGATTCAGTAGACCTGGAGTTGGGCTAGAGATTGTGCATTTCTGATGACCTGCAAGGTGAGGTCAGTACTGTTGGTACATGGAATACTACTAGAGTAGTGAGAGAACACTCATCACCTGCAGCCGGATGGGTGGTGTCCTATTTATTATTTTGGATGCTCCCATATGTATTCATACAACATAAAGTAGGAGAAAATATATTTTCCATGCAAATAGGGTGGGAAGCCCATAAAACAACAGATATTCATTGAAGTCCACCCAGACGGGAACCCTAAAGAAATTCTGTTTCTGATGAGCACTGAGACATGAGCTAAAGCGACAGCTAAGCATCTGGAGAAATGGCACCTGGAAATAATCAGGCTTCTCCTTCCAGCTCCATCTAACATCTTTCCAATGTCCCTGTAGACACCCGCATCCCTAAATCTGCTCTGCCATTCCATGAAATGAAGTTCATAATAATGATTAGAATCTGCCTTGAGGGAACTGATAAATCTATTCTATTGCTTCCTCTGTAAATGAAATTATCATTCTTAAATTTTGTGGATGAGGTAGAAAGTTAAAACCATAGAGCATGCTGAGCTGTCCTGGGTTTATTATTTAATTTTAACTGACTCCTAATTAAGCATGTATTGTTAAATGAAGTTAATACTCAGGTTTAGAAATTAGCAAGCAGGTGTTTAAAAGACATCAGTAAGCATTTCTGCCATACTCTAATTAGTGTTCTAATACATTTTACAGTGTGGTCATCATTATTTCTTCTTCATTAGTTGCTGATATATTGTATAATGCACCTTATAAAAATGTTCCTACTAAGTTTTGGAAAATATGGGGCTACACACAAGAAAGAAATGCTACAAATGTGTATTCTTTTAAACATACAAATTATATATACAAGTATGAAACAGCTTGTAATCTAGGCTTAATATTTATTTGTATATGATAAAATAAACTTGTAAATATTTATGTTCGTACAATTCTCTTTACTCTGTGTGCAGAATGGTACTTCATATAGTTAGAAAGATGATCCTTAGTTATTGCCATTGTTATCAGGGAGCTACTTAGCAAAACTGATATATTCACTGTCCCCCTACCACCCCCTCCATCAGCACACACATAGTTTGGCTGGACACTTTTATACAGGTTACAGGTGAGTCAGCTTTGGAAAGGTAATATAAGGGTGTCTTAAACCAGAGGTAATGGAAGAAGGCAGGGGCCATCCTATTATTTATCTAGGTTACAGAAGTTAGTTGGAGGCTGATTGTGTAAATTTGAGCCTCAGGTCCTTTATAGAACCTTCTGTCTAGTCACACTTCCTCTTTAACTTCTGCAACCTTGAGTTACTTGGCTATGGCATTTGGGTCAGCTACGTCAACTTGGGAATAGCTCCTCTCTAAATAAAACAAAATCCACCATTCTCAAGGCGTATCCTTTAAAAAATCAGCAGATGGAGAGAAGAAGCTGTAATGAGCATCCTGCACAGGTATCTGGCTCTGAGGTTCACAGGCGCTGTCCAATTCCATTCGTTATCCTGAGATAATCGATATTTCAGGTCTGGTGCAATTCAAAGGCTCTCTGTCTAGTCCTCATGCCCAAGCTCCCAGCCTGTCTTCCTGTGACACAAGCTGGAAGTCTAAAAAGCAAATATGAAAATAAAAAAGAAGCACCATTTAATGCACTATAATATTTTTTGTTAGATCATTTAAAATTTTTTGTGCCTTTCTTTTCTTTAAAAGGTGTTCATTTTTCTGACTATAAAAATAATAAGAAGTCATTGTAAATAGTTACAGAAGATTAAAAAAGATAAAGAAAAGGATGTGCAATATCAAAAAAAAAATCAACCATAATTCGATACCCTCTAGGACAAGTCTTCTAAAAAGAGAGAAGGGAGATAGTGCATTTGAAAAGACAATCTCTCTTTAGAGAGAAATAAAATTTAAGTTAAAATTAATTAATTAACTAAAATAAATTTAATATAAGTTTTCCCTTGGTGTGGGGTTAACACTGAAAATAGGTTGAGAAACCCTGCTCTAGCAGATGTCAGTTTGAAGGTTGGAAGTCCAAATTGAAAATTCAGCAAATATTTGTTAGACAGCTGCCACGTTGGGGACAACATACTGGGTACACAGGGAAGTCTAAAAGAGGATAGATCTTCTCCCTCTAAATTGTTTAGGGTGTTTTCATTTTTTCTTATTTAATTCCAATGAAAAAACTGTTAACAAATAAGTACGTTTGTTCTTGCACCTACTTTTAGAAGCCCAGTGATACATCGGCTCCAGGTGAGGTAATTTCCATAGATCAGTTATGTCGCTAAGGACCTAGGTGGTTCCATCTTTCTCTTCTTTCATGATAGCTCATCACTCTAATTCTGTAAATTCTGTTCTGCAATACAGGTTAAGTAAATTTCAAAAACATGGATAGTCACAGGTTTATTTATCATAGTCAAGAAAGATTAAACCTATGAGTCTTGGCTTTTCTTGAGTGATCTCATGGTTGCTGCTGCCATCAGGTATATCATAGTAGAGGCAGAAAACCTCCACCTTTTCCAGGGTCTCTTTATTAGCAAAAAGACCACCTTTCCCCAAATCCCTTGCCCCAAGTGAGTCAGAGTTTCAAGCATGACCATCCCCCAGATGGTGCACATTGCACCCATTAGGTGTGAATATACCCATCCCCTCCAGCCCTTCCCATCTGCCTGACACCTGATGAACATTATTCCTATATGTGCACTTAAGTGTTGATCAGTTAAAACCAGTTTGATAGTGAGTACATGTGGTGCTTATTTTTCCATTCTTGGGATACTTCACTTAGTACAATGGGTTCCAGCTCTATCAGAATAATACAAGAGGTGCTATATCACCATTGTTTTTTGTGGCTGAATAGTACTCCATGGTCTACATATATCACATTTTATTAATCCACTCATGTATTTATGGACACTTGGGTTGTTTCCACATCTTTGCAATTGTGAATTGTGCTGCTATAAACATTTGAGTGCAGATGTCTTTTTTATAGAATGCCTTTTGTTCTTTTGGGTAGATGCCCAGTAATGGGATTGCTGGATCAAACGGTAGATCTACTTGCATCTCTTTGAGGTATCTCCATATTGTTTTCCACAGGGGTTATACTAGTTGGTAGTTCTACCAGCAGTGTATGAGTGTTCCTATCTCTCTGCATCTATGTCAACATTTATTGTTTTGGGACTTTTTGATAAAGGCCATTCTCACTGGGGATAAGTGGTATCCCATTGTGGTTTTGATCTGCATTTCCCTGATGATTAGAGATATTGAGCATTTTTTCATGTTTGTTGGCCATTAGTCTATCTTCTTTTGAAAATTTGCTGTTCATGTCCTTTGCCCACTTTTTGATAGGCTTGTTTGATTTTTTTCTTGATGATTTTCCCGAGTTCTAAATATATTCTAGTTATCAGTCCTTTATTGGATGTGTAACATGCGAATATTTTCTCCCATTCTGTAGGTTGTCTGTTTGCTCTCGTAACAGTTTTTTGGCTGTGCAGAAGCTTTTTAATTTGATCAGGTCCCATTTATTTATTTTTATTGTTGCTGTGATTACAATATGAGTTTTGACATTGCTTTTAGTTTAAGATTCCCAAAATTCAAACATGCACCTTTTTTGCTCTTATTACCAACGTGACCCACTTGCAATACTTCTCATATAAAAA
>CAUYRT010022542.1:0-22680 GCA_963574885.1 Lepilemur ruficaudatus
CCATGCTCGGCTCATTTTTTCTATATGTGTATATATATATATATATATGTATATATATATTTTAGTTGGCCAATTAATTTCTTTCTATTTTTAGTAGAGACGGGATCTCACTCTTGCTCAGGCTGGTTTTGAACTCCTGACTTTGAACGATCCTCGCGCCTTGGCTTCTCAGAGTGCTGGGATTACAGGCGTGAGCCACCGCGCCTGGCCCCGACCTGCCTTTCTTACTTAGTTTCCTATCACACTCCTCCCTCAGGCTCTGTACTAGAGGCTTCTTACTTTATTTCAGGCTTGAGGATTGGCCATGTTTTTTCTTTGTACATGCTTTTTTCTTTTCCTGAAATCTTTCTTCTTGAAGCATCATTGCCTTCAGAAAGCCATATAATTTTCTGATCAGATCTGATTGTCCTTTTACAAGCTGGTGATAGCATGATGTACCTTCCCCTTGGTAGTACCTATTACAGCTGCAGTTGTACCTTTATTTGTGTGATTATTTGGTTAATGACTGTTTTCCCCAGAGACTGTAAGATTCTGTGAGTAGGAACAAATGTCTGTGTTTGTTCATCATTATATTTATATTGCATGCCATAATGCTTATATAGTGTTTGACACTTGGTTACTGTTGATTGGATGGTTGGATAAACAAATAAGTAAATGAATGAATGAGT
This sequence comes from Lepilemur ruficaudatus, assembly GCA_963574885.1. NCBI lineage: Eukaryota > Metazoa > Chordata > Mammalia > Primates > Lepilemuridae > Lepilemur > Lepilemur ruficaudatus. The sequence continues at coordinate 669 of CAUYRT010022542.1, forward strand.
ATCCCTTAAGATTTTATAGACTCCAGTTTTTTGGAGATCCCTTAATAGAAGCATGTTAACTATTGATAGAAGGAAGCTTGAAGCAGTGTGTAGGAATGGCTTCCATTTTTGTTTAACTATTGTTTTTTCTCTATAGGTTGCCGATCAGCTATGTGCAAAGTATAGCAAGGAATATGGCAAGTTATGTAGGACCAATCAGATTGGAACTGTCAATGACAGGGTAATGAGCATATTTGGTAAAAATGAAGCAATCCGTGGGTGGGAGCAGGTTATTTTAATGCTTGTGGTGATTTTAGTGGGTACCACTGTGTGGCTCAGTTAATGTAGGATTGCACATTTCACAATGAGGGTGAGAAGAACAGCTGTGTGACTGGCAGTGCAGTCAAGTCCTTACCCCTGCCCAGCACCTCTAATTGTGATGCTGTCATTCCTGGCTTTTCCCTCATCCTTTGTGCCCCTTGTGATTTGTGAAGGTAGGAAGTGAGGTGGGGAGAAGTGTGGATGAATTGAGATGTGGAAGGAAGCTTGTCAGACTTTCACCAACACCTGGGTGATGTGTAACTGGAGAATGAGGGAGAGACATGGGTGCTGTGACATGCCTTGTGATTCTGAAAAAAAAACATTGAACTGCTCTGAACCTCTTTTTTCCTCAACTTTACCTGTAAAATGAGAGGAACTAGGTTTAAATAGTGAGACAGGTTAGGATTAGGCTGGTTGATGTAGATCCATCTTAACCATGGGTCTTTTACTTATAGCTAATGCACAAACTGAGTGTGGAAGCCCCACCCAAAATCCTGGTAGAGAGATACCTAATTGAAATCGCCAAGAATTACAACGTACCCTATGAGCCTGACTCTGTGGTCATGGTAAGTTTATCCCACAGTGCAAAGGCAAATGAGTTTCTAAATATGACCTTCTTTGAAAAAAAACCATATTCTTTGTACTAATTTGTGTGTGTGAATTTAAGCCTTTGTTCAGTTACTGCCTTTTTGAGTGACAATAAATATGCCACCCATATTTCTCAGATTAATACTTAAGAATCAGATTAGGTGAATAAATACAAACACTTTGAGAAGGTACAAACCTTGATACAAATACAAAATGCCATTATTATTGCTGCTTTTTAGTGAATGTCAAGAAATTGAGAATCTCCCCTTTCGATAGCGAGAAATGTCCCAAGACCTACACAGTTCCTAAAACATTTCTTGGGTGCCCACCATGTGCCAGATAGTGCATAGAAGGCTGAGAATACAGAGATATATAAAAACAAGGTCTCTGTTCTGATACCTTGCAGTATAAGGCAGGTAAATATGCAAACAATAATCAGCAGCAGTTAAAGTTGATGGGGTATGGTGGGTGCTTTGGTGTGCTGTTCAGTCACCCCCTTTACCTCTCGTTGAGAATACTTCTGCAGGTCTATCCCAGCTCCAGAACTCAACTGGACAATTAGCTGAGGCTTTTGTTGTGACCACGGTGCAATCCAACTTCTTCGACTAGCCTATTCTGCTTCCTTCACTTTCCCCACAGGTGTTCATCCCAAGAGCACTCTCCAGTAAACTTCCTTCATACTAGTCTCCATCTCAGAGTCTGTTTCCTGAGAAACCTGGCTTTGGACATGGATTAATGATAGAGGTTTTTCTCTTTTTCTCAGGCAGAAGCTCCTCCTGGGGTAGAGACAGATCTTATTGATGTTGGATTCACAGATGACGTGAAGAAAGGTGGCCCTGGAAGAGGAGGAGGAGGGGGCGGGTTCACAGCACCAGTTGTCGGACCTGATGGAACAGTGCCAATGCCCATGCCTATGCCTATGCCCATGCCATCTCCAAATACACCTTTCTCATATCCACTGCCAAAGGGACCGGTAAGTACACATATAAATAAGTGTGGGTGCAAGCTTTATAAAATGGTACAGAGGATGACAAGTCAGCTCTGTGAATACACTCAGGAATTGTAGGTTGTCAGGAGCATTTCATTTAGCGCTTTGAACATTTGGTATTAGCTTGTGATCACATTGTGGAAAAAAATAGCATTGGGATTCAGAGAAAGTCTTTTGGCTGAGGTTATAGGTAATGGAGTGGGAAAATCTAGAAAAATGGTGCTAGAAAAACCCTTTTCATATAGGTTTACTTAGTATCTTTGGGACTCGTTGCAGTCATGCGAGCAGCTTTTTCCACAAATGAATAAACCACCACTTATTACCAGGCAGAAAAACCTCCTTTGTGAACAAGGAGGAGGAGGTCATAGCTGGTATGAAAGTGTGATTAGAATTTTCCTTTGTAGACAATGAAGCACTTAAGTAATTTGAAGAATAGCTATTGGCTGTAGATCTTTAAAAATCTGGAGTCCTTCCAACCACATGTGGTCCTTTTGGGCATGTTGAATATATATATTCGATGTGAGGATATATATGTATTTCTCCCTTCCCACACACAAACGTCAGAAATTACAAATTGGGGGCAGTGTCTCTGATGTTGCCTTTCTCCTCTTGCAGTCTGATTTCAATGGATTGCCAGTGGGGACTTACCAGGCCTTTCCCAATATTCATCCACCTCAGATACCAGCAACTCCCCCATCGTATGAATCTGTAAGTGCCTGAGCCTCTTTTATAAGCAACAGGAGAGAATCCCATGAAGAGAGCGCAAAATAATGACCACAGGGAAGGCAAAGTTTTAATCAACTCCCTAGTACCAGCATTGCTGTTGCTTTGGGATTCTTATGTTGCTTTAACGCTACCCTGGAACTGGGGAGTGGTGGTGATGGCAGTGTCACTGGTGGCAATGCTTTGTGTATGCAATTATGCCAGGAATCAGGAAGGAGCTGCAGATCTCTTAGAGTTGTAGTACCCTCTGAGGGTACTTAACTTTTTTTTTAACTAGGTAGGCAGAAAATCACGTTGAGCTGGTATAGTCTTGGTGCTAGAATATCGTAATTATTAAAATGGTAACATTAAAAGTTCTCAACAGTTACATAAAGGAATAGTGACCAGATTTTTGTCTTAACAGAAGCATTTAGCAAATTTCAGCCTATAGCATTGATTTCACATTTCAGTCTTGTAGTTAAAAGTTGCCATTAATATTATTAGCTGGTACAATAGTGATGCCTTGAATTTTTAGTGGTGGTTAACAGCTTTGGTTCAGAATTAGATTTTTTTCCACCAGCCTTGTTTCCTCATTATGTGTCTTTTGATCCCTGTTTCCATCTGACACTTTACTGAGAAAACAAATTGGTATGGCACTTGGTGTTTAAATTACTGATCTAGGAAAATCTCCCTGTTCCTGAGCTTACTGTTTTTTGCTTTTATCTCGAGGTGATATGTTTTACCTTGGGCCTGGGTTTTTCTTATGCTTTGGTTTTGCATGTGTCAAAGCATGACCCACAGCTGTTTCTAGGAATGAGGTGGAAGATCTTTATCAGTATTTGAGGACTTGATTCTTATATTTAGTGGTTTAGTGCTTTCTCTTTGCCTGGAAGGTGAAGATATCATGAAAAGAAAGGTGTCATGGTGTGGTAAGAATTTTCCTTTTCTCTGCTTGGCTGTTAAGAGTTCAAGTGGTATCTACCCTGTTGGAAGAAGTGGGGGGCGGGGGACAGTTCTTTGGAGCAGGTTCTGTTGCTTTTGGTGAGCAGCTTAGCTCTTGGAAAACACAGGGGCTTATTTATACTCGTACTTTCTCTAGTGATGCCATTGCTTTATCCTCTGATAACAATCTTTGTGTTTCAGGTTGATGACATTAATGCTGATAAGAATGTTTCTTCACAGATTGTTGGTGAGTGTGTCAGAAACCTCGAAGGTTTCTGAATCCTGTTTTGTCATTATTGTTCTTCCCTCAGAGACTGTTTCCACATCCATGGTATTCTACCCACATTTCCTGTTCTCTTTCCAGAAGTAGTATGGCTAAAACAGAACTGAAGATTTCCTTCTTCCAAAGATAAAAGATTTTCCTTGGCTCAAAAGAATTTCCCAGGTTCCCATCAGTGGTATCACCTTTTTTTTTTTTCTGGACAGGATCTCACTCTGTTGCCCAGGCTAGAAGTGCAGTGGCTCAATCATAGCTCATTGTAGCCTTGACTCCAGGGCTCAAGCAATCCTCCTGGCTTAGCCTCTCTAGTAAGGAGGACTGGTGGCGTGCACCACTGTGCCTGGCTATAAGTGTTCAAAATTTTTTTAGACAGAGTCTTGCTATAGTGCCCAGGGTGGTCTCAAACTCCTGGCTCAAGCAATGCCCATCCCCGCCCTCCCAAAAGCGCTGGGATTACAGGCATGAACCATGCCTGGCATCACTGTTCTTTTTGATCTTGTAAAGATCAAGTCATGTTAAAGTTTTTTATTGTTGCTTCAGTTTCCATTGTGTCTGGAAATACAAAAAAGTTTCTTAAAAATCAGGGCACTAGAGAGATGTTAGATAGGTGAAAGCAAGCACAGATCATGAGAGTATAGCTGATTTTCACAAAGCAAGCATGTTCATGTAGCTCTCCATGCAATTAAAAAATAAAACACTACTGGAAACCCAGAGGGGGAATACTTTTAAAATTAGAGACAGTAGTTTTATTAAAGTACACTTTATATTAAAAAAATACATAGACTGAGTTTGTATACACACTCAGCTACCAGTGGAGTCAAGGAATAGAATGTTTCCAACATTTCCCCAGAGAGTTTCACCCTTTCCCCCATAGGCAAGCTCTGTTCTATAATTTAGTTTTGCCTATTCTAGAATTTAAGATATAAATAGAAACATAATAGGTAAATGGGGGGATGATTTTAACATAAAATACAAAGCAAAAGACTGGAAATACAGATTAGGGCATTATATTGGATACAAAATAGGTTGTTACAGGAGTAGACTTTTGTGAAAGGGAACTGTCTGTTTAGATGAATGTTCTGTGGACTTGGCCCCATGCATTACCCTTCGCCTTCCCTTAAGAAGTAAATGTTAATTATTTGTTAAAACCTAGTGTTTTCTCCTGTATTTTGATAGTTTTTTTTTTCTGCCAAAGGGGATCTGAGCCATTTCTCTGACATTTGTAACATAGTGTTCCCCTTGCCCTAATTTAATTAGGTCCTGGACCCAAGCCAGAAGCCTCTGCAAAGCCCCCTTCCCGACCTGTGGATAACGACAACTTTGTACTACCAGAGTTGCCATCTGTGCCAGACACACTACCAACTGCATCTGCTGGTGCCAACACCTCAGCATCTGAAGACATTGACTTTGATGATCTTTCCCGGAGGTTTGAAGAGCTGAAAAAGAAAACATAGGCCTCTTAAACCAGGCAACTTCCAAGTTCTGGTAGTTGAGACTCAGTGGTTTCTCCGTGTAACAAAGAATCTCCGTGAAATTCCGTTTCATCTGTTAACCATCACTGAGCACACTTCCTTGGGGCTCTCTTCCTACTTCTTCAGATGCTGCTGCTTTCCAGTTCTCTATTGATCCTAAGAGACTAACAGCCAGAGACTCTGTGGCCAGAACAGCTGGCTCCTGGCAGCTGTGCTTGTCCATGTCCTGTCAGTGATTCTAGGTTGTCTCCTGGTCTCTCCCCAGGAGAGTGGGAAGGTGAACGCCTTATGGGGAGAGCCACCAGAGATGGCTGAACAGTGGAGGAGAGCACCCCATGAAGCCTCTCAGCCCTGTGTTGAGGTTCCAGACTTAAAAACAAACCCCTCTCTGAACAGGGACACTGAGGTGAGAGAATCAAGGCCACGGTGTGTGTTTTCTCACTCTCTAATATGAATGGGGGAGAGAGAGAAAATGTCTCAGGAGGCCATTGTTTTAATGGTTTCCGGTAGGTGGGCCCTCTGGTTGGTATATACACTACTCCTCCCTGCAGGGCACTGTTTGACCTAGATCCACTTGCAAAGTTGATTGGGAAAGTTGAAGGCCCCTCTTAGTTCTGCTGCATTCTCAGGGAGCCCTCTGTGGCCTTTTGCTTTGAGTGCTGTGTTTCCCTTTTACAAGAGGGCAGCACTGTACAAATTTCTGTTTTCCACATGGCATGTTTGGTTGGATTGCATTACTGGCAGAGGGAGGACAGGCCACATATTGGGCAGAAGCTGCCATTCAAGCCTAGGGTGGGCTTCCAGCTGCCTTAATAGAAGTACCCAAGTCTCTTGGGTAGTGAGCTGGAAAGCCTCCAGGAGAAGAGTACCTGTTTTCATTTGAAAACTTTATGACTAGTGGAATCTTTAAAACTGATCTCAGATCAATTTTTGGTGCCCATGTGGCTGCAATCCATGGCTTTCTGGAAGGGATGAGACTCTTACTGTTGTAACTCACATGCTCCTTTGCCCCAGAGCTGAAGCCGTCCTTCCTCACAGGGATGGTTTTGGGATCAAAAGATAAAAACTTTCCTTTCTGTGTAACATATCTGTACATACCTCTTTCCACCAACTTTACTGTTTTTGATTGGGTTGTATCTCATGGTCGAGTAGTTGTTAATAAAGTTAGAAGATCCTCTGTCCTCATTTCTTCACTCTTAGGTCAAACAATGATGTATAAATTTGGATTTTAGAGGAGATTATTTTAAGCAAGTGATCCAGGTTGGTGTACAAGCTGGAGCCAGCCCTCACCTTCGGCCCCCTCAGTTATGCAGATGTCTGAAGCAGTGCAGGGCTTATTTTCATCTCTGCCTTTAAGCAAGCACAGATAGCATCTGTGGCAGGGTTCTGCAGCAGCCAGAGCTCATGCTTATTTTAGTAAGTTGCAGTGAGCTCACTTCTGACTCATTCATTTCTCACAGCCATCCTGTGGCATGGGTGGTGTTCTGTTACTTGCTGCTTGGCATCAGAGCTGGTTTATTCTGTAATGTTCTTGCAGTGTTATCCTATCCTGACAGTGCCAAGATCCATCCATAAGCAAGAACCTGGAGCCAAGGGGATTTTGATTCCTTACTAACAGAAATAAGAACAAAGTATAGGGAGGGGGCAGTGGTGGGGGAAAAATTTAAAAAGTACATACATGTATAATTTTCCAAGCTGTGCTATGCAAAGATAAATAATAATATGCTAGCAAATAAGCCAAGATAGGAAGTAACAGGATTACGGTAGTTCATCTTCTAAAACCTCAGTGTCTTTGCCCATTGCTGTCATGGCTTCTTGCTTAGATGAGGGATTCTGGTGTCGCTGGATTCCTAACAAACTTGAGAACTTCTGTAGCAGCATATCTACCAGTGGATCTTTCTGAGTATTTGAAGACAAAAGGAAAAAAATGAAACTACTGCTAATGTTCAAGTAAAACACCAAAGATAAAAAAATTAGTAAATATACAGTGAATAGTAAAGATACTATTTCTTTAATGATTTTCAAGCATTTGGAGTGTTTACACTACTTGAAGGGTGAGCTTTTTATAGGACATTGGCTATAGAACATTATGTCGTCTTGGTTACTTGGGTTTCCTAGGAAAATAGTTGGCAGAGCTGTTGAAACTAATAAAGGGAATATGCTGATACTGTGTATTTTGTCAGTCTGTAATCTTAAGAACAGTTTTACAAGCCAGGCGCGGTGGCTCACGCCTGTAATCCTAGCACTCTGGGAGGCTGAGGCGAGCAGATCACTCAAGGTCAGGAGTTCAAAACCAGCCTGAGCAAGAGCGAGACTCTGTCTCTACTAAAAATAGAAAGAAATTAATTGGCCAACTAATATATATAAAAAAAATTAGCTGGGCATGGTCGCACATGCCTGTAGTCCCAACTACTTGGGAGGCTGAGGCAGAAGGATCGCTTGAGCCCAGCAGTTTGAGGTTGCTGTGAGCTAGGCTGATGCCATGGCACTCAAACTAGCCTGGGCAACAGAGCAACACTCTGTCTCAAAAAAAAAAAAAGTTTTACAGTTGAGCTTTCCCAGTGATAACAGTTCATTTTCCAGTTTCCAAGCCAGTTACCTACCTTAGGGGACTTTCTTTCTTTTCTAAAGGCCATTAGAATGGCAGAAACAAAAAGATTAATTATCACAAGTACTATCAAGATGACACTGGTGAGGATCAGAAAGGAGCCCAGGACTGGGTCTAAAGCAATAACCTGGAAAGACAGTAAGAACACTTTGAGAGACTAACAATTTATTTTGTACTTTACGAACATAGCTATGTGCTAACATTTGGGATGCACTCATACGACATACCTCGTGGAAACTAGGAAGAGAGGCAAGAAAATATAAAAAGGGAAATAATTTTAAATGAGCAGGAATGACTGTAAGGATGTTTGTTTTGACTTCAGGGCTTTCACAAGAAGAAAATAGGTGACTTACAGTGGAATTGTAAATGATCCAAATCTCATGAGTTTTGACAGTGCCAAAAAGTGTATCTAAATGTGGAAGCTTCGAGGGATAGCAAATGCAAATAGTCTCCGCCACATCAAGAAACTTCTACTTGGCTGGGCACAGGGGCTCAAGCCTCTAATCCTAGCACTCTGGGAGGCTGAGGCAGGAGGCTGGCTTGAGCTCAGGAGTTGGATATCAGCCTGAGCAAGATCCCATCTCTACTAAAAATAGAAAAATGAGTGAGGCATCATGGTGTGCACCTGTATTTCCAGCTACTTGGGAGGCCGAGGCAGGAGGATGGCTTATGCCTATGAATTTGAGGTTGTATGATGGCACTACACTCTACCCAGGCCAACAGAGTGAGACTTTGTCTCATAAAAAGAAGAAACTCAAACATGGGAGGGTTCTGATGTTATCAGGTTAGCCACAGAAAACTGGCTTTTAGTACAGGATTTTTTCCATTATAATTACCAAGTCCTGTCATTGTTTTTCCTGAGACAGAAACTACCTTTGAAAGTTCTATCATTTACTTTTTTCATTAAGAGATATTTTCTCAAATTCCAGGCCAACTAGAATGGTTTCCATAACAATTTTGTTTTTTTTAATCTGGGTGTTGTTTTTAACGGATGTTTATTTTCTTGTTGCCACTAGGGCACTGTTAAAAAAAAAAAAACAACTGAGAGGATGGTTACTTATAATAAACACTACCCTGACAGGAATCTCCTAGATTACAAAATATTTTCAAGCATCAACCTATCAGCCACTTAAAAGTGCTTAATTATATACCAATGCCAGGTGAACTGAATAATCTGGGCAGTCTGAGTTTGTGATACAAAATTTTTTCCCAGGTTTACTGTTTTTCCTTCATGTTGCACAATTTCATTGACAGCAGAAAAAAAAAATACTTTTTAATCAAAAATACATGTTAGCAATAGTTTATTTATGGTTGTTACTTCCTTTAGAGCTTTAGGATACGAAGTGCTCCGGGGGGAGGGCTCCATTCCGTAGTAATTAAAGCTGGGACCCACAACAAAATAGTCCAGCCAAAATAGCAGTTACAGTTACCCCTCAGTATCTGCTGGAGATTGGTTCCAGGACCCCTTTGGAAACTGAAATCCAAATGCTTAATAGTATTTGCATATAACCTTTGCATATCCTCTTGTATACTTTGTCATCTCTGGCTTACAATACCTAATACAGTAGAAATGCAATGTAAATAATTGTTAAATTTTTTCTGGATACAGGTCTTACACTGCACCCAAGCTGAAGCACAGTGGCATCATCATAGCTCACTGTAGCCTCCAGCTCCTGGACTCAAGTGATCGTCTTACCTCAGCCTCCCAAGTAGCTGAGACTATAGGTGCATGCCACCATGCATGGTTAGTTTTTTTTTTTTTCCTTTGGTAGAGACAGGGTTTCCCTCCCGTTTGTTGCTCAGGCTGTTCTCCAACTCCTGGCTTCAAGCAGCCCCTCCTGCCTTGGCTTCCCAAAGTGCTAGCATTATAGGCATGAGCTACTACACCTGGCCAAAACTGGTATTACTTTCTATTGTATTTTAATTTCCAAATATTGAATCTGGATGCGATCCCACGTATACAGAGGGCTAACTATATTCTTTCTCACACGGTGGTAATTTTCCACATTAGAAACTGGACTTACCTATTTTAATTAATAACCTTTGAATTTCAGATCATCAGGATGATCAGCCTTGATCAAAATCTTGCCAGTTTCACTAACTGAAACTGCAGTTTTTTCCTTCCCTGTGCAAATGTGCCAATCACATACTAGTGTTTGGAGCCCAAATCCTCATTTGGGTTTTCTACTTTATATCTTTTATGTTGAGGAGAACAAGGATTTGTATTTGTAGTCCCTTGGGGAAAATTAAACCAAATAGAATTAAGTCGAAATTTAAAACAGAATTAAACCAAATAGAATTCTGCAGAGACACTAGGATGGGTTTTATTTTTTACCTCCTTGTGGTGAGAAATTCCCATCAGGAGACCAACAACAGTCATTGCTGAGCTGACAAAAGTCTGGTAGTCAGAGATGCTCCATCCAAACAACAGGTTAAACTGAAGAAGGAGAAAGGCAGGTAGGTCAGTGGGTGGGAGTGCAGGTCTGTTGGGAGGTGCTTGATGACGTGGCCAACATAGAGCCAATAGAATGGAAAGAAATTCCTTGTGGTACTCATATTACTATGCCCAGAAATTGCATAAAATTCCTTTGTAATTACATAGTATTGTCATTTAAATTTATTTGGCCATCACAATACCCAGTGAGCTACATTTTATCCCCGTTTGAGAGAGAAGACAAACATCTGGGTTTAAGTTATGCTATTAGGTATGGAACTACAACTAAACTCAACTTTCTAATGTGCTACCTTTTCTCCAAAACTCATGGGTTTTCTTTTTCTTTCTTTTTTTTTTTTTTGAGACAGAGTCTCACTCTGCCTGGGCTAGAGTGCCATGGCATCAGCCTAGCTCACAGCAACCTCAAACTCCTGGGCTCAAGCAATCCTCCTGCCTCAGCCTCCTGAGTATCTGGGACTATGGCATGTGCCACCATACCTGGCTAATTTTTTCTGTATGTTTTTAGTTGGCCAATTAATTTCTTTCTACTTTTGGTAGAGACGGGGTCTCACTCTTGCTCAGGCTGGTCTCCAACTCCTGAGCTCAAATGATCTGCCCGCCTTGGCCTCCCAGAGTGCTAGGATTACAGGCGTGAGCCACCGCGCCGGGCCATGGGTTTTCTTTTCTAAGGGGAGTGATGTGATTCCAGGATCACAGCACATGGGGACAGACACTGGGCCCAGGGGCTTACAGCAATGGCATAGCTCGTGAGCAGGATCAGGATGATCAGCAGGAAGCCCATCACCTCGCCCCAGGCTTTGCTCAGTGTCCTGCCGATGACCTGCAGCCTGGCGTTACGATGTAGCAAATTCCACAACTGAACAGTGGCCAGGAGAACCAGGAAGCCTGCGAGGTGAATGGCAGCAGAGTTCACTTTTACTGCCTCATAGAAGCTGATGAACCTGTACCAAGGAAAGCTGACAATTACTCAGCAGGAAGTACGTGCCATCATCAATTCCAGTGATGGTAGTTTGTCCAGTGCTCCTGCTGCTAAAGCACAGCAGCTCTGAGTCATACTAGCTTGAACACTTGCTGATTTAAGAACTGTGCTTTCTACTGTGGCCTCTTACACTTGCAGATGTGAGAACGTTAGCATGAGGCTGTGTATTTGCTTGGGAGCTGTGCTGAGGTTGAAATGTGACCTCTAGCTCATTTTATTTACTCCAAATTCACCTGGAAATCAAAACCAGCCTCCTGTACTGCTCTGGTCTGAGCGAAATCTCCTCTCTCAAGAGGAGATGAGTTAACCCAATGAGAAGAACCGTCATACTGTTTTCTGTAGCACTCTGATCCTGTATTCTCTGGTAGTAGATAATTGGCCTAATGGGTTTAATAGTGCTTAGAATAGAATGATGGATGATAAACTAGAAGGGAGGGGTGTTGCTCAATGTAAGTTTTGTTATGTGAGAGAGAACATAATTTCATGTTGCAGCAACTAGTTTACTCAGAAAGATCCCCCATAGACACAAGCAAGTTGGCACTTGATCACAGTTCTTTTATCGTCTAAGACCTAGGCAATGCCACATGGCAGGCTGGACTTTGGCTGCCATCACCATTCAAGCTGCAGACCTGCTGTCCATGTGTGGACAACTTTCCATAAGGCCCACGGGGACAGTGCCTCAAGAAAAGTCTTACAGATCACAGTCCAAGCTGTCGATCACTGAAGAGATTAGCAAAGCACCAGTTGGCCATACTTTACGTGGGAATACTTGATTCTCCTCGCCAGGGGAAGTCCAGAGAAGGCGGCCAAAGGGGCACCAAACATCTCTTGGTATGGATGAGTTTGGATGAACATCCCTATCCAGAAAGCGATTCTCTTGGCATTTAAAGGATGGACTAGGTGTTGTGGTTTTATTTAAAAGATGATTATTTGTCATGCCTTAGGGTTTATGCCTTGGCCAGGGTGCAAAATAATGACCAATTCCAGGACCTTGCTCTGTGAAATTTAAATGCATTGTCCTAAGGACAAGCACATACCTAAGGACTGTGAAGGCAGAAGAGCTTTACAACATGACCAGCAGTTAAATGGTTTGAAGTTGTTTTCTCTGCTGTGGACATTAGTCCAAGTTCTAGTTTTAACTCTGATATTATACAGCTACACATCTGATTGGGCAATGGAGAAAGAGGAGAGGGAGTTTCAAAGAATACGTGGGTATAACCAGGAAACTTCAGACACGAGGTAGGGGATAACCTGTGCTCCTCTGGCTCCGTCTTACCTGTCCCGGTCACGGCGGTATTGTGCCATGTTTTTCTTATGGAGAGAAATGCTCTTCATGTCAAGCCCCAAGATGGTGAAGCTGATGAGGATTATGCTCGTGACCAGACTGTTTCTCTTCCTAGTGAAGAACCTCCACCTCTGACGTTTCAGCCGCCGACCCTAAACATACCGCAGTCGGAAAGATTAGCTGGGTCTCTCCCTAATTGTTACAAGCACAGCTGACTTCTACAGGCAAAGCACATCTATCAGATCTAATTTGGATGAGTGGGTGTGGTCCTTGGTCTGCTCTGTAGTCACTCAGAAATGCTGCTTACAGAAATGGTGGCCTCTAATAAAACTTCCATTGGATATAGTCATTGTTTTTCTTGGAGATTATAGACCTGTCACTTAAAAATAAGTAAAAAACATTTCTAAATCAAGTCTCAGAATAAAGAAAAAATACTGTGTTTACTTGCTTTAAAATACTACTAAAAAAAGTACAAAAAGAAAAAGATACTGTGTTTGGCTTTAGATATATTCTCTTTTGAGTGCAGTCATTTGTATTTTTGAGTACTTGCTCTTTGTTCATCATACTTTCTTGATATCACTTATATAGGGGTAGTGAAAAGTGTACAAAAACATTTCTATAGACTTAATTCTTTAGCTCCTGAAAATTTAAAGGGCTATATTCTGCTTGGTGAAAAACAAGTCAGCCTCTAACTGAATACACGTTTCTAGAAAGGACCAAAATCGTAACCATAATTCTAGTAACAGGTCTTTGTAGATCTCCCCAAATACAATCTGGCAACCTTTATTATTCCTCACATCTTCCGTTGTCAGTTCACCTGTACGAAGGCATAGTAACAGACGAGTAGGTAATAGATGACTTGTGTGATGACAGACCAGGCAAAGCCTTTCTTTGATGTCTGCAGGGAAGGTAAACTGTCCAGTCTCACAGAAGGGAAGAAAGCGCCTGGGAATAACAGAACACCTGGAGTCAAGAGTCTTTAAAACTTTTGCCCTCTTCTCTTCAAACTTTGAATAACCCCAGCTGTTCCTATATCATCCATTCAAATGATTCTGAGTATTTACACTCTACTTAGTATTTCCTGGAGACCTGTTGGTCATCATTAAATGAGATCTGACCCCACCTCGAGGAAGTGGCAGTGGCTTAATGGCTGTTAGAATGGCCAGAGACCAACGTCTAAAGCACTAACATCCCATGAGTACTGTAGTATCCCATGGATACTCAGATGTTTAAATGAGGATGAACTAAAAAGCTTCATCTTCCACTTGGAAGGACAGTGAGAATATTTATAAAGTCATGAAAGGTCTTGTAAATATGAACTTTTCATAAAGCTCCAAAATAATCAGAGCTAAGATATACCCCTTGTAGGTAGAAAGTACATTTAAGAACAAACTGAATTTCTACTTCACATAGTGAGTTGTCAAGAGTGGGACTTTCCCCATGTTTATTTCTACTCCATCCAATTTTTGGTAGTTACTACCAAAAACCCTCTGTAAGCTGTTATGCTTTATCTAGAAATAAGGATAGAAGTGGTCTTCTCTTCGTGAGTCTGGGAAGAAAAATTCCTGATTGGGTGTAAGGCCTAATGGTAAACGGAAGGACACTTGTGGGCCAATTCTGGGGCAGAAAAGAAAGGAGAAAGGAAGTTGGATTAGGACTGACTCCTTGTAGAGGTGGGGGAATTGAACGCACCAGCTTCCCTCCAATCCCTTACAAAAGGCCACTACAATGATGGTGAAAGGATTAAAAAACGACCCAAAGATACAGAAGAGGGCAGACGAGAGTGACAAAGTGTTGAAAGCTGAGAAATAGAGGGATAATACTGACTTAGCAAGTTCCAGAAAACTGAAACCGAAGCCAGTAGCGTAGGACCCGGAAGCCAGCCAATTCTAATCACAAAACCCTAGAAAGGCTCGGAAATTGGAAGCATCAGGTATCTCTGGAGGTAGAAGTTCAGGTGGAATTGAAAATAGCAGTGACTGAGAATCCAAACATAAACAATTAGATCCCAGATTGCCTCTCTCACCACTCACAACCAGATATTTGCTATTCATCCTGTCTCCCGCCACCCCAAGAATAAAGGTTTATTTCCTAGTGATGTTGAGCTAAAGAGAATCAGGACTCAGGGACAGCAGGTACGTGGGAGAGTAAAGGTTTACTGAAAAAGGGAAGTAGGGGAAGTTTCCATACTGCATGGTGAGACTCTTCTCAGTCCCTTTCCCTTAACTGGTCTGAGAACTGTAATGCTCAAAATCCTCCAGGCAGGGGGATTTGGAGGGTCCTTCTGTGAAAACTGAGGGCCCAAAAGACAGATGCCAGTTGGCAAGCTCTATCCATGGGTTTAGAGCTTATAATTAGCATTTATTTGCTTTTTATTGCCTTCCTTTAAATGCAAAAGGACAGCCAGACACTTGACCTAACATTGAAACCTGTGGATCAAAACAAAAAAGTAGCTCAGAGGAATTACAGAAAGTGAAGGAGCAGAAGAAAAACACCACTGTAATATCCTCAGAGAGAATATAATATCCAAAGAGAGGATATCGCATCCATTAAAAAACAGGTGACCATGAAAAGTATCATGAGAACAAAAACAATGTTTGGAAATTAAAACATTATAGAAAGGAAAAAGTAAGCAAATGGTTTCAAAGATGAAGTAACCTCTCAGATATTAGAAGACAAAGACAAAAAATAGCAAAAAGAAGAAAATCAGAGCATTAGTCTAGGAGTTCCAACATCAAATGCTAGGAATATCAGAAAAAGTGAACAGAGAAAATGGAGAAGAAATTAACAGGGAAAATTGCATGAAAATGTCTCAGACCTTAAGGACAAAAGTTTCCAGGTAAAGGGGCTTAACCATAAGGTCCTTTCATAACCCTGTGGACAAAAAAAGAAATCTAAATACTTTTGGGGGTAGGGGCTGGGAATCAAAAGGACATCATTCGGCCAGGTGTAGTGGCTCACACCTGTAATCCTAGCACTCTGGGAGGCTGAGGCAGGTGGATTGCTCAAGGTCAGCAGAGTTCAAAACCAGCCTGAGCAGAAGTGAGACCCCCATCTCTACTAAAAATAGAAATTAATTGGCCAACTAAAAAAAATATATATATATATATAAATTGGCCAGGCATGGTGGCGCATGCCTGTAGTCCCAGCTACTCGGGAGGCTGAGGCAGCAGGATCGCTTGAGCCCAGGAGTGTGAGGTAGCTGTGAGCTAGGCTGACACCAGTGCACTCCAGCCCGGGCAGCAGAGTGAGACCCAGTCTTCAAAAAAAAAAAAAAAAGACAGGGAAATAAAGGAATGTACTCCTTGTCGGATATGACATAAAGTGTTAGTAAGACAACACAGCTCTGAATTCTTCAGACAGGGAAGCAATATTTAACCTAGCATAAAAAACATGGAGAGCTGGGGCATTAGCACATATTTTAGCCACATACTGTAGGTATTAGGTTGGACCGAGAATAAGCTCTGAAGCACTTCCCAAAGCCAATTTTGCACCAAAAAAAGGTCATAGTCACTGTTTGGACATCTGCTGCCGGTCTGATCCACTACAGCTTTCTGAACCCCAACGAAACCATTACATCTGAAAAGTATGCTCAGCAAATACACGAGATGCACCGAAAACTGCAATGGCCGCAGCCAGCATTGGTTGACAAAAAGGGCCCAGTTCTTCTCCACAACAATGCCCGATCACATGTCGCACAACCAACATTTCAAAAGTTGAACGAATTGGGCTACAGAGTTTTGTTTCCTCTGCCATATTCACCTGACCTCTTGTCAATCGACTGCCACTTCTTCAAGCATCTCAAAAACTTTTTGCAGGGGAAATGCTTCCACCACCACCAGGATGCAGAAAATGCCTTACAAGAGTTTGTGGCATCCCGAAGCATGGATTTTTATGCTACAGGAATAAACAAACTTATCTCTCGTTGGCAAAAATGTGTTGATTGTAATGGCTCCTATTTTGATTAACAAAGATGTGTTTACAATGATTTAAAATTCACGGTCCAAAACCGCAATTACTTTTGCACCAACTTTCAAGCCTCCTGTTTTTTGTCTAGGTATGATTCAAAGTTCAACTAAATGGGCAAACTACTAACAAAGCACTGTTAACCTTTATATGACAACAACCTGGTGACCTCCTGACATTCTGATCAGATACAGCTCCTAATTACTAACATCCAGAACTGACAAAACCCAACAGAAAATATAAAATTAGGCAAGAATAAATGATGCTTGCCTTAGGAGCAGAGTCATTCCGTCTACGTTTCCTGATCATCAGTATTTCCATGGCTGGCTTTCTAAACCCTGTTTGCTCCAAGGCTAGACTTAAAGAATCATGTAACCCTACCCCCTACCCTTGCTGTTTCATATAAAAACAGATCCCTTGCTTGCAAAAACTTATATACCCTGGCTGATTCTCATTACATCTCAGCTCATCAACTGGATCTATGAAACCACATTTGATCCTGATCATACTATATATATAACCCAGCTCCTGCTGTGACACTTAACATCCCCCTTTATCCCTGAGTATGCTCATTAGGCAAAGGGAGGAAAGTCTATGAATTTATACCTGCAAGATCCCCTAGTAGAGAGTTCTCTATAGAGGTCTGATTCTCAGAAAGAGCATTTTGATCGTTCATCCAATCAAAGCTTCATTACCAAATATAAAGGCACCCGTGCAAGAATTCTTCTACTAAAAGTACCAGCACACATCTTCTGCCCAACACACTCTACACTTCCTTGGACTGTGGCTTATGTGTAATACTATCAACTTTGTGAATGTGCCTGCAAAAAAAATTAAGTCATTGCTGTCATGAACCCAGGAGAGAGAGTGATTTTGCTTCTTTACTACTGTGGAAGTCTTAAAACATGGCCACAAATTTGTTGACATACCTTACATTGACAGGTGAGGTCTGTGTCTCCTCTACCTTGAACGTGAGCGGGCTTGTTCCCGTTTGGAACCCATAGTGCACTGCAAAAGTTTCACTCTGTGACGTTTGAGGCTGGGTCAAAAAAGGCCCACAGCTTTCACCTAGTTCTCATAAAACACTCCCTCCTCTAGGATCCCTGATACAGTATGTAAGAAAGTGAACGACCTGAGACTACTAAACTGAAGATGCCAATTGTAGACATTCTGGTCAATGTCTCATATCAGCTGAATCAGCTTTCCAGCCAATCACAACGGAAAGTGACAGACAGGGAAAGCCATGCTCTACCCCTCCATATATCAACCTGTCTGCCAGGTGAATACCACCATGTGAAGCAAAAGAACAACCCAGCTGACCCATAAGATAATGAGATATAAATAAATAGTTCTATGTTTAGCCACTAAGTTTTGGCATAGGTTGTTATGCGAAAATAGATAATTAGAAAAACAAATAGATAATTAGAAAAACGATTTCTAGTTTCACAAAAGTAACGTGAAATATGGCCATCTGGAAAATCTTAAGGAAGTCTACCATTGAATAAGAAGTGAACAGGGCACTACTAAAAAATGTCGTACGTACTAAGCTTCTGTTTGGATACCCAGCTGGGCCCTTGCATAATCAGGCAGTCCCGGGATGGCACAATTGCTGGCGTTTCACGTGTCAAAGGGGATTGTCCTGCATAAGCAGATGTGTCAGCAATTTTTCACACAGGTTCCCTAAGGCCACTGCTTTTCACGTGTTTGGCCCCAGTTCAGTAGAGGAAACTAATACATGATTCACTAAAATTAGAATCCAAAGATTTCCCTTAATCACATTGGCACTACTGTACCCAGTCTCCTATACGACAAATAGATACTCTGAACCTTTTCTTCTGACACTCATCACTATACTATTTTCTGCCAGGTCACAGAGCTAGGAATACAGGAAAAGGTCACATTGAGGATTGACTCTTTTTCTTTTTTATTCTATTTTATTCTTAAACCCCTTAGAAGTCTAGCAAATACTCCAAAAAGCCCTTTTAAGTAAACTTGGGCTTTAATCTCCGTTCTAATCATGGCATCCATTTTATGAGATCTCTAGAAGAAAAAAAAAAGTCCTACATGCTATCTCAGGGCAGAATGAGCACCATGAGAAGTGAAATTCTAAACATGTTAGTGAGTTAATATAATCAGATTTTGATTGAATAAAGCCCAAATTAACAATGGATAAGGTGTTAAGCAGAATGGAGATGACATTCAGTACAGTAATGAAGGATTGCTTCATTATTGACTGTAAACAAATACCAAAACAAATGGTATTGTAAACAAATACCAAAACAAGAAATTGAGGATATGTTATTTGAAATACTATGGGCCTCTTTAAGTCAACTGTGGCAGTTCACATTGCTAACAGAGCCCCCTTCACAGTCAGAAAGGCACCTAGAAAAGCTTCATAAATACGTAAGAAGTTTGCAATCCACACATTTAAAGTCCACTTTCTGAGAAACTACAACCTGCCCCCACCTCCAGGGTACTGTTGAGAACATTACAGCTGCAAAGCTTTTCCTCATTACTTACCTCCATAGTTCCTGCCAAAATTTATATTCATTTATGGGGCTGACCAGACACTGGAAATTGCCACATTCTAGGGCTTTGAACTTCCTTATTGTTATTCCAAAGCTTATTTTAGACTCCTCCTTTCATCCTTCATCAAAGGATGAAGGGCTATTTAACACTTCCCAGATTATCCAGATTGGATTCCTTTTACCACAGTCCCAGGAAACGGGAGAGGTACATTCAAGCAATGAATTCCTGGCATGGTGTGAAAGGCCCTCATTAAGCCCAACCTTGTCAGCATTCCTGGAATTAAGTGGGAAATGGGGAGCAAATACTCAATACATGATTGAAAAGTTGTGCAGACAAAAGGGCAGAAGAAAATGATTCAGTCATGTGGCAAAGAGCCTGAAAGGAGGGTGAGAAAAACAACATCTCAAAAGATGAATGCTACTTTAATATTTGAAAGCTTTGTTATTGGGTAAATAAAAGAGATCCAGAAACAACTAGTGCTAAAGAGAAGCACAGCTGAGCTTTCTAGTGGTATCTGAATGAAATGAGGGTGAATGCCTTTGAAAACAACATGGGCATCAGTCCACAAACTCTTTGGGCATCAGAGAATGTTTAGCCGAGTGTGAACTAGCTATGGGCCTCCATCTATGAGGCTCCAGGGAAAGCACCCATTTTGGTCTCTCAGTTTATCTAAAAGAAAATATTTTAAACTAAGAAAATTTACAAGTCATATTTCCAAAATCAAAATTTTGTGAGTAAACAAAGATAACTAAAAACAGTGCTTAAGTAATCAGTATTCTTCCCCTTTATAAAACACTTCCACATTTACTCTATCATTTGAAGTACTTACAGCAACCACAAGAGGTGAGGATTATTTTCCTCGGTTTATAAATATTAGTAAGAAAAAGGAGACCCAGAAAAATGAAGCGATTGGAATGAAGTCAGTAATTACTTCAGTACCTAATTCCCCTACCTCCAAGGCTTGCCTGCAATACTACTTCCCCAGGAGCCTGGATGAAATGGCAGCAGTATTCTGAGAAGCCAGAGCCACACTGTTAAAAAGGAAATGATATTACAGATATGTGAGTTCTTGCTATTGGACTAAATCGTGTGAACAAGACTGAGAAACCAATAGGAAGTCATCAAACAGAGAAAGGGAACGTAGACCATTCTGACATCCTCTATAGATGCAGTCCCCAACCCCCGGGCCCCAGACTTGGCGTCTGTTAGGAACCATAGAGAAATGCTGGCTAGCCGAAAAATGTCACCTGAACTAAACAACGTTTTGCAGGATGTAATTAAAATTATCAACCACGTTAAAGTTCATGCTCTTAACTTACAACTGTTCGTGCAGCTCTGTGAGGAGATGGACGCAGAGCACACATGTCCTCTTTTAAACACAGAAGTGAGATGGCTTTCTGAAGGTGGATCACTGCCAGAGTTTTGAGTTATGAGAGCCACTCCAGAGATTTCTTTTAGAAAAACAGTCACCACTGGCAGCGCATTTCAGTGACACAGAATGGGTCACAAAACTTGCTTACTTGTGTGACACATTCAACCTGCTCAATGAACTCGATCTGTCACTTCAGGGGAGAAGGACAACTGTGTTCAAGCCAGCAGATAACGTGCCAGCTTTTAAAGCCAAACTGGAATTACGGGGACTATGAGTGGACACTGGGATTTTTGATATGTTTCAA
The DNA here is from genome assembly GCA_963574885.1 of Lepilemur ruficaudatus. Taxonomy (NCBI): domain Eukaryota; kingdom Metazoa; phylum Chordata; class Mammalia; order Primates; family Lepilemuridae; genus Lepilemur; species Lepilemur ruficaudatus. The sequence goes on from CAUYRT010022542.1 coordinate 21,439, forward strand.
ACATTAGCAGAGATTTTGAAACAGATTGAGCCGGGGCCTTCTTTCTCCCAGCTGGTGCATGATCACCTATTTCAGCTTTCAAAAGAGTCTAACCATGACCTCCCAACCACAAAAGACCTCAGAATTGAGAAGGAATGAATCTGCAACCCATTTGTGAATAAGCCAGGTGAATCGACTTCACACATGCTAGAAGAGGATCAACTGTTTGAGACTGCAAATGACAGTGGCCTTAGAAGTATGTTGGGGACAACTTCAAATCTCCATACATTCTGGATTAAAGTCAAGGCAGAATATCCTGAGATTGCCACAGAAGCACTGAAAAGGCTGCTTCCATTTCCAACACCCTATCTTTGTGAAGCAGGGTTTTCTGCAGTGAAAGCAACCAAGACGAGATTACGGAGTAGACTGGACATAAGCAACACACTTAGGGTGTGTCACTGTCTCCCATCACCCCCAGATGGGACCATCTAGTTGCAAGAAAAACAAGCTCAGGGCTCCCACTGATTATGCATTATGGAGAGTTGTATAATTATTTCATTATATATTACGATGCAATAATAATAGAAATAAACTGCACAATAAATATAATGCGCTTGAATCATCCCGAAACCATCCCTTTCCCGCTTCCCCCACCCCGCCCCGGCCCCATTGTCTTCCATGAAACCAGTCCCTGGTGCCAAAAAAGTTGAGACTGCTGCTCTACAGTGTTCCCACCTTACCCACATACAACTAACAAAAATGAATATTGATCAAATAGGCATTTCCATATTTAAGTCCCCAATAGGTCTGGGGTAGAGCCAAGGACCTGCATTTCTAACAACTTCCCAGGTGACACTGCTGCTGCTGGTCTAAAGATTACACAAAAAGATTATTTTTAAACTGTTAAAATAATCACAATTCACAAAAAAATATACAGGCAGAAATCTAACAAAATATGTAAAAGATCTATATGGAGAAACTACGCAACTCTGATGAAAGAAATCACAGACATCCTGTTCTTAACACTTTCCACTGAGTTTTGGAGCTCTTTGAATATTTCCTCCATTTCCAGGATTTCTGTTTGATTCTTCTTTATCAATTCAATTTCTTTGGAGAATTTTTCAAAAATATACATTGGGGAAAAGAATCTCTTTTCAATAAATGGTGCTGGGAAAATTGGATAGCTACATGCAGAAAAATGAAACTGGATCCCTACCTCTCACCTCTCACAAAAATACACTCAAGACGGTTAATAAATTTAAA
>CAUYRT010022544.1:0-23021 GCA_963574885.1 Lepilemur ruficaudatus
TCGCTCAAGGTCAGTAGTTTGAAACCACCCTGAGCAAGAGTGAGAACCCGTCTCTACTAAAAATAGAAAGAAATTAATTGGCCGACTAAAAATATATAGAAAAAATTAGCCAGGCATGGCGGTGCATGCCTGTAGTCCCAGGTACTCAGGAGGCTGAGGCAGGAGGATCGCTTGAGCCCAGGAGTTTGAGGTTGCTGTGAGCTAGGCTGATGATGCCATGGCACTCTAGCCTGGGCAACAGAGTGAGATTGTCTTAAAAAAAAAAAAAAACAAACAAAAAAACATGAGTAGCTAGATGTGGAGGCTTGATCAGCAAGACTGTTTCATAGATTCAATCTTTTTTATTATTTACTAGTTTTAAAAAAATGCTTGTTCTTTTTCTAAATTCTTAATTATCTGTTGTTTAGTAACATAGCAACTTAAAGGGATATAGGTATATGTTTTCCTTTGGATTATTTGGTACAGAAATACACATGACAGGTTACAGACAGTATTCTTTACCATTAGAGATGGTCCTTTTAAAATTTTCCAATTTTTTTCTTGAATCCATCCTGCTATTATTAATACTGCCTCCTTTCCTTTGTTTAGATTTGTGTTATGTTTTCGCTCATTCATCATCATCCTTACTTAGTTTTAGATGTTTCTCTTATATAAGGCACATACAATTAGGTTTTGTTTCTTGGTTTAATCTGACAGACTTTTCTTTTTAATGGATATTTATCACATTTATATTTACCAATACCTTGGTTCTGTCACCTCGTTTATGTTGGATTCTGTTTTTAGCTGCCTTTTTAATTTAATCTTTAGCAATACGTTCTCTGCATTCTTTGTTTTCTGTTTTCTTTACAATAAGTGGTAGGTTTACAGTCTGGTTTTAGTTCTTAAATAGCTGTCCTTTATCTTCTTCTTCTTCTTTTTTTTTAGAGACAGGGTCTCTTGCTCTGTCGCCTAGGCTGGAGTGTGGTGGCATGATCAGTGACCATAACTTATTGTAACCTCTAATTCCTGCGCTTAAGTGTTCCTCTTGCTTTGGCCTCCCAAAGTGCTAGGACTACAGTCCCAAAGTGCTAGGACTACAGAGTGAGCCACCTCTCCTGGCCTATCTTCTTTTTATAATATATCTAAACCACTGTTTCTTATAATGCCGCCTTTACATGATGCCTGCTGACTCTGTATGTGAGAGACAGGGATGTTAGCATCCCTTACATTCTTCTCACTTCTCCACCACCACGTTTTGGTTGGTTACATTAAGATTCTTAGTTCCTCCAGTGATTACTTTTATATCTTTAAAGAGTATAATTAACCACTTGTATCTTGATTAAACAGCTTTAAACTTTACCAATCTCCCACTCTGCAAGATGTAAAGACAGTATCTCTCCCTTGCTGCCTCCTAATTTTTTGTTAAATATAATTTCATACATAGGTTTTCAAAATTTTCAAAATTTATATTCTATTTTGTAATAAAATTCTCACAGCTGTTCTTTACAATATTCTGCGTGAAGAACGCAAACATAAAAGAACCTCATAGTTGTTATTAATTCTATACTTAAAAAGATTCAATGCTAATTACTAATCCTTTTACTAATAGAGACTAGGTTTATAAACGATTAGTTCCTAAGTAAATATCTCTAAATTATGGGACTTATGCTTTCCCAAGTGACTTTATAATTGCAGGATCCTGAATAATGACTATTCAGTGTAGTAGACTCTCTGCACTGATATTATTTCCTTCAGTCAAGTGTTTAGTTAAAAATTAGATGTATTTAGTTTTTGAGGGCAAAACTCACAATGTATACAAGGGTTCACAAAGAAAATAATTCCTTTCCTTTCCACATACCTAAGTTGCTTTCTCTGGAGGCAACCACAGTTATCAGATTCTTACCGCTTCTTCCAGAGATCTGCTGAGTATATACAAGTAAAAGTCCGTGTGTGTAATTTTTTCCACAGTGGCATACCACATTGTTCTGAACCTTGTGTTTTCACCTAAGCTCTTTTTCATTTTTTATTTAAAAAAAATTTCTTTTTATTAAAAAGAGTTGGCCAATTAATTTTTTTCTATTTTTAGTAGAGACGGGGTCTTGCTCTTGCTCAGGCTGGTTTCGAACTGCTGACCTTGAGCAATCTTCCTGCCTCGGCCTCCCAGAGTGCTAGGATGACAGGCATCAGCCACTGCACCCGGCCTATTTTTCATTTTTTAAGAGACAGGGTCTCACTGTGTTGCCTAGGCTGGAGTGCAGTGGCGTCATAACTCACTGCAGCCTCAAACGATCCTCCTGCCTTGGTATCCCAAAGTGCTGGGATTACAAGCATGAGCCACTATGCCTGGCCTTTACTTTTTAATTTTGGTAAAGCTTATGTCTTCCTTCAAACCTTCTCTAACACCTGACTACCCAGTCTTCCCATCATGCTACCATGTTCTCTCCCCTTCTCTGAACTAAAAAAAGAGAAAAAAAGCTCCTCTGAAGAATACACATGGTACTTAAAACACAGGACTTATATTCTTATTTATCTTCTTCCTATATGTGAAAAGATAGCACAATGTAAAGATCAAGGCACGAGTTTTAGAGACAGGCAAATTTGAATTTGAATTTTGAGCTCCACTAATTACTAATGGGTATCATTGGACAAATTTGCTCAATCTTCTGAGCCCAAATTTCCTCTTCTGTAAGACAGGAACAGTAACACATATGTCTAGGTTGTCAGTAAAATGCTTACCATAGGGCCTACAGAGAGCAAGAATCCATTAACTACAACCCATCATCACCACGACTACCACCCTTCAGCATTGTCAGCTGAGCATCTGAGCATGGGACCTCCACATGTAGATGGAGGGGCTTGTCAGACAGACAATGGTGACTGTGGCATGTGGGTCTTGGCTGTGGGTCTTCCTTCCACCAACTGGCAGGAAGTTAAGTCACCGATTTCAACTAGCCAAGGCTGCTGAGCTCATGGTTTAGAGGAGTGGCAGTCAATAGTCTGAAGGCAACTTCCAGGATCTGGTCTGAGGCAGACGCTAGTGCTACTGCCTTCTAGTAACACTCATGAAAAAAGCATTCCCAAACTCTAACTCTAAGGACTGAATCTAATTTCATAAATCCATCTGGATGCATTCCATTCAAGACCAGGGAATAGGGATTAGGAGCGCTCATGCCAGTGGTCACCTGTGGTCACGAGGAAAGGGCCCACACAAAAGTTAAGCGACGTGCATGGGACCAAAGACTGTCAGGTGTTAGGGCTCGCCTGCTGAGAACAGAACCCGCGTCCTATGCTTACGGGCCGTTCTTGATCTATCCATTCCTTGGTTCTTGGACACAAGTCCTACTCCTCTTAGGTACTTGTTAGTACGAAGTTTCTCCCTCGTGCCTCTTGTGGCACGCTAAGCCCTAGTTCTCCCCCCAGAGGCCACCACTGATAACCAGTGTTTGGGTATGCTTCCTCAGATAGCCCATGCGTGTATGTACTAGTATGAATATATAGGAATACACAGAATCTTGCTTTCTTAAGCACTTCTCCCACATTCAAAACCTCTATCCTCAAGGTCTTCATGTATGACCTAGTTGTGGTAACAGCACATAACTAAGGGAATTCAAATGGAGAATACATCAGTATCTTGTTTATTCTCTCTTCTTCTTTTTTTTTCTGAGACAGAGTCTTATTCTATTACTTCAGTTAGAGTGCAGTGACATCATCATAGCTCACTGAAACCTCAAACTCCTGGGTTCAAGTGATCCTCCTGCCTCAGCCTCCTGAGTAGCTGGGACTACAGTACCACCATGCCCGGATAATTTTTCTGTTTTTGTAGAGACGGGATCTCACTCTTGCTCAGGTTGGTCTCGAACTCCTGAGCTTGCTCAAGCGATGTACCTCGGCCTCTCAGAGTGCTAGGCTTACAGGCGTGAGCCACCAACCCGACCTATTCTATCTTAAAAAGGCTTGTTCAGAAGCTTTAACATTAAGATAGAACTTCTTAGCTAGTGTTAGAAAAACCTCCTAATGAAGGTGACACTGGTGGTACTGTGCTCCCACTCACATTTAGAGAGGGCAGTCTGGAAGCTTCAGAGGAGGCAGCAGGGCCAGACTGGAGAGCCTGATATCAGAAACCCATGCCATGGTACAGCCACAGGAAGTGGGGCCTCTGGAAACCGAGGAAGGCAAGGTCAGGCGGCCAGGCCCAAAATGTGGCACAATGGGGAAGCAGGCAGGATCCTAGAAGGCTCAGCACATTCTGGAGAGGGCAGACACAGGAGCCACATCCTGCAAGGGGCTTGCAAGATTCCCAAGAGTGGAAGACAAGAATGGTTGTGGTGGGTCTTGCAGTGAGGAGCCAGGAAAGGCTGAGTGAAGACGAGTGAAGCCCTTGGACTCTGTCTGGTATCTTCTTGGGCAAAAGAAATGGGACAGTCAGACTAATACAAACGTGGCCACCTAAGGATTGTGTACCAAGGTTACAAGCACAGGCTTGGCTTGCCCAAGAAAAGGCGGGGAGCTGGGTCTCTGACAGACACACCTTACACAAAGTTTTGCCTACTGCACTTGTACCATGTGGACAAATCTGGTCAGGAACTGGGCACAGAAAAGGGGCTTTACTTTATAGGGAAATAAGCAAGAGGATTATCCCCAGCATTCCTCAGGCCAGCTATGTAAACTGCTACCTGCCAAGAGGAAATGCCATCTGTGAGGCAGGTACAGTAGTTATCTACAACACGGGGAACAAGCCACAGTGAGTGGTTTTCACCTTGTTTGGGCCACAGCTTTCTTCTGTTCTGTGTTAAGCAGTGGACAGCCAGATCTGGCCAAGGTCTCACCAGTCTGGGCTATGAGTGAGCAGGGAGTCTGGCCTGGTCGGTTCTCAAGAGCAGAGAAATAACCCTATGGTCTGTCTGACCATCCCGTCTGGGCTAAAGGCTTCCGACAGTGCAGAAGCAAATGAAGGTCACTTTTTTATTTTTGTACAAAAATGGATGTTGACAGATGGTCATTCTTCTACCTATAGATATTTTTCTTTTTCATTATTTTTTTCTATTTTTTTGAGCATCATGCCTTCAGATATCTATAGATACTTTCAAAATCAGTAAGATATCTCCACTTTGCTATCAAGCCAGCATTAAAATGAGCCTTGTTTGCTGCTTAAGTACTGAGATTGTTTCCTATTCCTTGAATTTCTGTAATACACATCATCTTGGGCTGTAACATAGTCCTCTTCTCATTGTAAAATAATCTTTTGTTGTTAAAAGCAATGAATCAGGGAGCCTGACTCATGAACAGGAGCAAAAGGAGGCAATACGCTCCCTCGGGACATGAAGTGTTTGTCTACTGGTGGCAGATTCCACCTCCAAGCCAGCCACCAAATCTCTGAGGAGAAAAGAAATACTTGGTTTTTAAAAAAAAGTCTTTTGCTTTTTAGAGACAGGGTCTCTCTCTGTCACCCAGGCTAGAATGCAGTGGTATGATCATAGCTCACTGCAGCCTTGAATGCCTGGGCTCAAGCAATCCTCCTGCCTCAGCCTCCAGAGTAGCTAGGATTACAAGCATGAGCCACCATACCCAGCCAATACTTGTCTATTATCTCCTTCCTCCCCAGATAGCCCATGCCCATGGCCATCCTGGTCAGGCCAGTCCACAGGGTCCCATGGGCCCAGGTGCAAGGCACTGTCACTCCAAGAGCCCCTTGGAGAGTTCAGAAAACAGCATATGCGGCCTCAAGGTCATCTGCCCACATCTGATCATACCCCTACCTATACCCAGGCACAGAATTTGACAAGTTGCCTCTGAACAATGAGTTGGAAGGCAGTGTTAATGAAATATGCCTACCATGCTAGAGAGAATGTGGTCTGTCTTGGTCTCAAAGGATTCAGACTAAAAGGGGCCTTCCTCTCATAAGACAGGCCCAAGGCTGCCCCTGGTTCATGGACTGAAGACAGAGCATTTCCCCATGGCTCTCTGCCAGGAAAGCCTGACCATCTGTGCTTGTCCTTCACACAAAAATGTAGAGGGGCACCGAAGCAGACAGTGCCAAGGAGCCAAGGTGCATGAGGGCGGCAGTTATCACATGGTGGACAAGGGGCTCTGACAGAAAAGAAGGCACCAGCAATTACAAAAAGACAGGGCTTGGGGCTGGACAGGTCACCAAATCCCAGGCACACCTCGGCAAACACCTCCTTAACTTCCCCTGCCCCTAGCTAAAGGTCTTCTCAATGGAAGAAGAGCTTCTTTCCCAGTCTGTGCTCTAGACCCCGACCCCCTCCTCCTCAGGAATCCACTCTACCAAGCCTAGTATTTTCCTCCAGCCCGCAGGCTCTCTCAACAGCAAATACGGAAGAGTAAATCATTCATAAAGAACGATTCTTGGAAGTAGTCTTCTCTAGTGGTCACCCTTTTTATACCCCCAAACACTCTAAAATACTATCCGCAATTGCTGGCTTTTAGTACCTCACTTGGCCATCGGTCCAGTTGGAGGTAGCTTTACTCCTCACCTCTCCTCTCATCCTCCTGCAGAGGTTACCAGTGTCCTTCACACTTGCAGAGCCAATGGGCTTCTCTCTGTCCTTCCCTCAAGGACATTAGACATCGATGACCTCATCCTTCTTCCTCTGCATCTGAGGCAATGTTGTTTCCTCTTCTCCTTTCAGTCCCCTGGACTTTCCTTTCTGACCTTTTCAACTCTACATCTGGATACTGGATGACTATAGTCCATGCCACTAACTTTGACTGTGACTTTCAAACATGTATCTTAGGATCAGACAGCTCTCCTTGGTTATCTCCTGGACCTATGTTTTCTCTTGTGCTTTCTATTTCAAGGACAGGTACCAACCGCTTTCCCAATCTCCTAAACTAGAAACCTAGAAGTCATCTTAGATACCTCTTTTTCCAACTCATGCCCCATGTCTAGTCTGTCACCAGATCCTACTGACCCAACCTCCACAAAATGTCCTTAATCTACCTGGGGTGGACACTGTGGATGGACCCAGATGACCTTTGTTTCATCCTGCTTCTGGTGTGCAGGGCCTGGAAAGTAATAGGGGCCTCTAAAAGCTGGACCTGAGACTACCTGGTACAGCAGTCCAACATACACATTCCTCCCTCCAGGGACAAGGCTTCGGCCCCAGGCAGCACCCTGCTCAGCTGTTTCCCAAGACAACAGCTCTGGTATGCTCGTTGCCTCCGCTCCCTGCAGACTGGCAAGGGGATCAACAGGCGAAACTGTGCTGGGGACACAGAGTTGTTTTCTTCTGTCTGATTTCTGCTTGCTGGACTGGCTCAGGAAGCCCAGACCCCAGGCATGTCTCCTGATAACAATGAGCATTTCATCACCACTGCAGGGAATTTAGAATTTATTCTGGTACTCCAGGCATCAGATAATATGATTAGAAAGTGCTGCTTCCAGAGTTGCCAGGTGGTAGGATGTTGCAAGGTTGAGTGCAACCTGTAGGATGGGTGGAGTTTTTTCTATGTTATCAAGGAAGTATGGAAAATTCCAGTGTGGGAGGGAGGTATTAAGACAGACAGGTCCTGCTGGGCCAAATGCTGCCTTCTTGAGACAGGAGAAGTGCATCGAGATCTTGCTGATCCAGAGGCTAGGAATACCTACTCAGGCCACTGACATTAGCTGGAAGGCCAGGGCAGACTTGAGCCCAGCTCAGGAGAGGTATGGCCATTAAGAGACAAGCTCTTGGAAGAAATCTGCCTATCAAATGTGATAAAAGTAAAGATGTGGCTGGGCATGGTGGCTCATGCCTATAGTCCCAGCACTTTGGGAGGCTGAGATGAGAGGATTGCTTGAGGTCAGCTCAGACAACACAGAGAGACCCTGTCTCTACAAAAAATTGAGAAATCAGCTGGGTGTGGTGGCACACCTGGAGTCCCACCTGCTCAGGAGGCTGAGGCAGCAGGATTGCTTGAGCCCAGGAGTTGGAGGCTGCAGTGAACTATGATCATGTCACTGCATTCCAGCCTGGGTGACAGAGCAAGACTCCATCTATGAAAAAAAATTAAAATAATAATAAAGATGTCAACATTTTCCCTGGACCAATTTTGTTTGCTTTATATTTCAGAATGGTAGGTAGGAATATGTATCTGTTGAAGAATTCTATTGAATTTGAAAGGCATGCAAGCCATAAAGCATATTCCTTACCTTGTGAACACTGGTCAAGACATTTAGGGAAAAGAAATCTGGGGGAAAAAAAGAGAGAAATATTTAAAAACCATTCAACTCAGAGTTGTCATTGATTATTTCCCACGAAAATGTGAATATCATTGATAAGCAAGATGACCTACTCAAAGAGGCAAGCGGCAGGAAGTATCGAACATTAAGGACAGCTACAGTTATTCAATGGACTTTCATAGCTTTGTGTCAGAGCTCCCCAAACCAGGAGCCCCACAGAAGTCCCTACATAGCCTGTTGTAGGTGGAATGTTGATGGGGGGACACTGGCGGTAAGATGGAGAAAGAGTTGGTCTTTTTGGAAGGAGATACATTTTTGAGTAAAGTGGATATTTTAGAAAAAAATGAGAAGAATTAAACTCATCTGACTCTACCAAGGGCCTTCAGTACCAAAGTTGCCACTTTGGTAAATCTTCTGATATGTGGGAAAAAAAAAAGTAATACATAAAAAAGAAAGCAATACACATACATACTACAAATAATCAAATGGTCTTCCCATCATTTAACACTTGCCTGGAGAGGCAATGGCCATTTCCCAGAAGGGATCACTCTTAATAGTTTGGTATATCCTTCTAGATATTTCCTATGCAAATATAAATAAACATTTAAAAAATACTCCCACATTGTCTAGCAGTTAAAAAAAAAACTAAAAAGAAATGAAGTTAAGGTAAATTTTAAACTTACTAATAAAAATATAAATTTATTTAAATTTTTTAATTTTTATATAAAAATATGTGTTGTTTTGAAATTTGTTTTTCCAACTCACAAAATACTGTGGACGTTTTTTTATGTTGTATTAAGACTCCAAATGGCAGTGAGCCAGGTGAATGAGGCAATGACAGGTGAATGACGGCATTTTCTGGGGAAGGAGGTAGTGGAGATACCTCCTTACCTGGGCAGCCCTATGGGAGGCTTGAGCTGCCTAGGCAATACAGCCTCTCTGGCCCACTTGGAGACTTTGAAAGCTATCTAATGTCCTTTAATAAATCCCTTTCAATTTAAACATGCTGGAGTGGGTTCTATTGCTTGGAATTAAGAATTATCCCTAAAACAAATATAAATGTGCTCATTTTTGCACATTTGTACAAATAGAACTGTATGATAAAATTCTAGTAATGGATTGGCCAAATTTGTCTCCAAAGATGATCATTTTATTCCTATCAACAGTGTATGAATGTACTTATTTTCCCACACTGCTGATGTGTAATAAATCACCCCAAAAATAAGTGGCTTAAGATAATGATAATTTATTATTTCTCATGATTCTATGGGCTGGCTGGGCAGTTATTTTGGCCTGGGGCAGTTCAGCTGGGGCTGATTGTTCAAGATGGTCTCACTCACAGGCCCAAATGGGGCCTCTGCCCGGACAGCAGGGAAGGGACGGCTGGGCCTCTCCACGTGGTCTCTTATTCGCCAGCAGCCTCATTTGGGCTTATTCATACAGTGGTCTCAACTCCCAGATGCAAGAGAGGGCAAGTCCCAATGTGTTAGTGCTTTTTAAGCTTCTGCTTATTTCATGTAATGTCATTGCCCCATTGGCCTAAGCCTAAATTCAAAGGGTAAGAAATAGATTCAACCTTTCAGTTCTTGATGGGAGGGGCTGCTTTTCCTGTAGCCATATTGTTAATCCACTAAAGTTGGCCATATAAGGATTTTTTTTTCTTTTTTAAATGTATGCACTTAACTCTGGTCACTCAATGGTTTTTAATGGAATGAGTTTAACTTTATTTGATAACTTTCTATTTTTTTCTATATATATTTTTAGTTGGCCAATTAATTTCTTTCTATTTTTAGTAGAGACGGGGGTCTCACTCTTGCTCAGGCTGGTTTTGAACTCTTGACCTTGAGCGATCCTCCTGCCTCGGCCTCCCAGAGTGCTGGGATGACAGGCATGACCCACCACGCCTGGCTGATAACTTTCTATTCTTGATCATAGTTCCCATAATTCTCATTTTATTCCATGTGTGCCATGGGCTAATCATTAGTTTTTCAAGAAAACATCAGCAAAGCACTATAGTAAGTTACTTTCTAGAAGGAATTCAGAAGTAAATTTGGAAATTTCTCATTAATATCTAAAAAATGAGCAAATCAGTAATTTTGATTTATTGACTTAAATAATATTTTTGATCTCCCAATATAAAAAGATGAGGAAATTAGTATACTAATACTTTCTATTACTTACTCCTGATTTTATAACTTACATTTTTAATATTCCACAACCACATTCATCTAATTTTAGCCTTACTTCTATATTTAAATAGATATGTTCATCTTTAGTCCTTTTATATCTTATTTATTTGAATTATTTTCTGACAACACCTGGTACGCACATGCTGGAATACCTATTTATTCAACAGACATTTCATGAGCATTTACTATTACTAAGCATTAAACAGAAATGGTTCCTGCTCTCACAAAAGCAAAGTCTGTATTCTATAATTCCTCTCTTTTCTTGGCTACCAGTTGAACGAGGTCTTTTAAGGACCTAGCAGTAATCAAAGAATAATTGGGCATTTACTACGTACGAGGTGACTGACACATTACAAAAGACAACCACATATGAAGATGTGTCTCCTTCTGGAGGGTGGACAAAAATTACTTTGGTACACTTAAACACACCACATGCTGTCGGCTAGAGGTGGTCCTAAGTATCTACCTGTGCTCCATGTAGCAGCTCAGGGGATCCACGCACGCTGTGATGGCACCAATGGTAAAGGAGGACTTAACATTTGAGTCTGGGTGGGTCTGTAGGGCCTGAACAACATCAATAACATCTGTGTAGCTGGGGGGAAAAAAAGGGAATGATTAGTTTATTGATCGGCATTGCAAAGTACAGGAAGATGGGAATGCTGAATGGCTGACTGAGCACTGCTGGAAGGAAAACCAACAGGAGGAGCCTGCCTTTCAGATCCTTGGTGTCACCCCACTTCATGATTCGGAGCCCCTGGAATCCACAAAGGTTCCTGCATTCCCATGTTCTATTAGTCCTCAACTGTGTAAGAGTGGGTAAAAGAGCCAACCTGCTTTGAGGGTAAAAGGAAGCCTATAGGTGACCCTGGGGCTCTGAGGGCAGGACATGGTATCTTTAGGCCTGTTTTCTAATTAAGTTAGGAACTCCTGCCATGATCTGTTTTCTTTCTTTTATTTTTACTTTCTATAGATATGGTCTCACTAAGTTGTCCAGGTTGGAGTACAGTGGCTATTCACAGGTGTGACGATGGCACACTGCAGCCTAAAACTCCTGGGCTCAAGTGATCCTCCTGCCTCTGCCTCCTGAGTAGCTGGGACTACAGTGGTGTGTCACCACCCCTGGCTCTGTCTATCTGCTTTAATAGCTCTTTTCTCTCCTTCCCACCTCACAGAATATGTAGGCAAGAGACAAAGGGGGATCCTCAGGACCTGTCCAGGTCAGCAGAAACATCTCAAATACAGCTCGAATTCATACCTTCTGCCTGGAACTCCCTCCAAACTCCAGACTTATAGAGCCACTTTGGTATCTTCACTTAGAACCTAGTATGTTCATGATCCAACTCCTCGTGATGCCTGCTCCTTCCAAGGCCTTGTCCTTAGCTGAGGAGATGCTACTCTTTCAGATGCTAGACCCAAAGATTTGTTTCGAGTCTTCTTTGACTCCATTTTTTTCTGTTTTCAAAATATAACTAGAAGAGGTCACTGCTCATACCGCCATGTCCTACTGGGTCCAAATTGCTACCATCTTTTGCTTGGATCACTCCAATAGCCTTCCCCTGCTCTGTCCTTGCCTCTCTCCAGTCTGTTTCCAACACAGAAGCTGGAAGGATATGCTAAACCCAGATTCAGGTCATGTCACTCCTCTGCTCAAAGTCCTCTAGTGGCTTCTATCTCACTCTGCCTGAAAGCCAAAGCCCTTACAAAGGCCCAGGCAGCTCTCTATGATCTCACCCCCCACAAAGCAGGGAAGAATTTCATCTCCTACCAACCCTTCCCTTGCCTAATCCAGCCACTTTGGCCTCCTGGCTCTTCCGTGAACATGCCAGGCATACTTTCACCTCTGCATTCTCTGTCCCCTCTGCCTGGAATGTTCTTTTTCTCGGTATCTGCAGGGCTCACTCCCTCACTCCCTTCAGGTCTCTGTTTAAGGGGCATCTTATGAGAGAGGCATCCTCCTACTGTATACAGCCTTTGTGATATAGCAATCCTCTCTCTCGGCACTCTCTGCCCCCTCTTCCAATTTTTCTCCAGAGCATCAGTCAGCAGCTACACATACTACATTTGCCCACTTATTTGTTCGTTGTATATCTCCACAATAAGAATGCCACGGTGGTTGCTCAATTTCTGGTGTCTAAAGCAGGGTAGATGGATGAACTAGACGTTCAACATTGGGCAGACCCTGGTTACTGCAAGAGGGGAGGACCTGGGGAGGACCTCTTCACCTGGTAGAGAAGAACTCTTTTCCAAGTGACCCAGCCTGTCACCAAAAGGTCTGTTCCTGTGGAATGAAGTTAAACCTGATGGGCAGCCTGCTGATCAGAGGGGCCTGGGTCCTCTGGAGGCTAATGGTGGTGGTAGCGTGGACAGATACAGCCTGTCTGAACCATTCCTGAGGTTCCTACAAACAACTCATCCGTAAAAAGGCCCTTGGCTTTATCCCAGACTACAGTATTACCCCTCTCCCCCAGGTGTGGCCTCAGTCCGGACCAGCTGGCAATGCTTTGGTAGAGAACAGGTGTACTAGGTTCTAGAGTTCCCCCGTGAGGGTCTGGCAGCCAGAGCACCTTCAGAGCAAGCCCTTTGCCTGGGCATGTATGTATACAGCCATGAGGGTTCTGTCCACTGCAGTGCTGGATGCCAGGAGAGTCCCACACACCATGCGCACTGCCAGGCCCTTACAGCAGCACACCTGGTGAGCAGGACTGACACTTGCACGCTGTCCCAAATCTCTCTGTGGTCATGTATCATGGAGTTAACTCCCACGGTTAAGTGCCTTGCTTCTCAGCATTAGCTCTTCCCCTCTTCTAACAATTAGTGTTTGGAGGCTTTTTATTTTCTAAGTTCAGTATAAGCAGTAGAGACTCATTTCTTAGGGTTGAAAAGAATGACTAAAAAAGATTTATAAGCCAATCGTGAGGATTTCAGTCATTTTAATATAATAGGATTTCCCTTAGAGAGGGTAGCTGGGGAATTCTCAGGTTTTCCGATCATTCCATTAATTTTTATTGATTTTAAGGGAAAAAGGTTACAGTGAAAAACAGGACCCTGGCTTCTTCGTGAGCCCTATGCATCTGGGCACTGCACCGAGGAGGCCTGTGGCCATTCACTCCACTGCTTCAGGGAATCTCTCCTAGAACCTTCCTCCTCCCCCGTCCCCCACCCTACAACCATCCTAGGCAGAGCCTTTGGACAGGAAGAGGCAGCCCTCACTGCAGAAGGAAGCACCATGCTCAAGCTGCCAGAGTTTGTACCAGGCCACTTTGGCTAAACTGACCCAACTGCATGATGAAAGCAAAAAACCGGCTCTTCATGTTTGCTTCTTGTCAGTATTCTCTTTATTAAAAAATCAAAACAAAAAACAAAACAAAAAACCACCAGGACTGTAACCACCTTTCCTCTGAAAGAACAGATATTTATTCAAGTCTCCTTTGGGCTCAGTTTTATGTTTGCAATTTAAGCCCGCAGTTTGCGTGGACACGTGTTTTATATCAATTTAGTTTGTTTTGAGAGATATTTTGTTTTTAATGTAGATAATTTTAAACAATGATTTTACAACATTCCAGAGTATAAATAAATATAGCCCGGCCTGGCATGGTGGCTTACACCTATAATTCTAGCATTCTGAGAGGCCAAGCCAGGAGAACTCCTTGCTTAAGGCCAGGAGTTCAAGACCAGTGTAGGCAACACAGCAAGACCCAATCTCTACAAAAAAATAAGAAAAATTAGCCAGGCATGGTGGTGCACACCTGTAGTCCCAGTTACTAGAGAGGCTGAGGCAGGAGGATCGCTTGAGCCCAGGAGTTTGAGGTTGTAGTGAGCTATGATGACACCACTGAAATCCAGTCTGGGTGACAGAGGGAGACTCTATCTCAATAAATTAATCAATCCATCCCCTCAAGTTCCTTAAAATTAATTTTTAAAAATTCAGATTTCCCCAGGTTTTCATATACTTATTTATGTGTGTATGTGTGCATGTCTGTGTGTATTAAGTTCTACAATTTTGTCACTTGTCCTATTTCCACTGCCACAGTCAAGACACCGAACAGTTCCAACACCACAAAGATCCTTTGTGTTGCCTTTTGTAACCATGCCCACTACCTCTTGCCCCTAATTCCCACCCCTAACCCCTAGCAACCATTAATCTGTCCTCTATGTCTAAAACTTTGTCTTTTTTGGGTTTTTTTGGGAAATAGAATCTTACTCTGTCACTCAGGCTAGAGTATAGCGGCATCATCATATTTCATTGCTACCTCAAACTCCTGGGCTCAAGCAATCCTCCTGCCTCAGCCTCCTGAACAGCTGGGACTACAGGTGCATGCCACCATGCTCAGCTAATTTTTCTGTTTTTTTTGTACAGAAGAGGTCTCACTCTAGCTCAGGCTGGTCTCGAACATCTAAGCTCAAGCAGTCCTCCCGCCGCAGCCTCCCAGAGTGCTAGCATTACAGGCGTGAGCCACTGGCCTAAAACTTTCTCATTTTAAAACACGTTAATTTTTTTCCCTCAAACAGGGCTGTCAAGAAACATTATTTCAATTAATTCAATTTTTAAAAGAACAACTAATAACTCCACTTAATGTCAAAGTTCAATACCACTGTCCTGGTACTGCACTAAATTGAATGGGATCAAGATACTCTAGGGCCTAAAGAAACCTATACCTTATATCACAGATTCCCCAAACAATGCTATAAATGAAAATAGCCATATTCAAGGAATACAATTCTCTATTTGAGAAGCCTTTGGGATCTCCCTTCACCAACAACCTTCATAATGGGAGGTTATGGAGCTGAGACAAACCACCCCTTGGACCAGTAGAAGAGATAGAAAACCAGAAGAAAACAAGAGGTTTCAAGGCCACACTCTTCCTCTGTGGCTTCCACAATCTCAGCCCACAAGCAGGACTAAAGGGCTGACAGAAGGGGAGCCTGAACAGGGTGTGAGAAAAGGTGCAAAGGAATAATGGCCTGGCCGGGTACACAGTCTACCCACTTCCTTCCTCAGGACCTCCAACTCCCATTGTCACAGCCAGGAGACCAAACAGGGCTTTAGACTGGGGTCCATTCTTTACTGGAAACAACTAGCCAATTGTAAACACTAGTACGAGTATAAAAAACACCTCACTTTGTGAGAACTGCCAAAAGCTTCTTTATTACCAACCATAGTGACACCAGTGAAAAGCATAGACTGTGCTTTCCTGTCTTGGCATGTTCTCCTCTGGGCTCAGGTGGTGATGAGCCTGGTGGCAGGCACTCCTCCCTGGAAAGTCTTAGAAGAGGTCAAGGGAAGCTCCTTTTAGCCAGGGTCCCCGAGAACAGTGCTACCCACTCTGTCAAACCTGCCCTCCCATGTTACATACCCACAATGATCCTGCCTACACGGGGACTTCATGAGCTTGTCAGCCTACAATCACAATCACAGTTCTGCATGCAGCCATGAAGGGGTAGCTCCTTACTCAATTCGCCTATTCACACTCCTCACGGAGGGTCCCAGGAAATCCTCCTGGGCCAGCCATCTGGGACATAGCGGGGCTGGAGACTGCAGAGTGTGGGGGACATTTCTGCAATTCCACAGGAGGGAAGACTGAAATATATGAAGCTCCCTTATCTAGATGGCAAAGGAAGAGGCTTAGGGACTACTTGTGTTATAAGAATTATCAAAGAATCTTGCCCAGATTCCCAAATTCCCCACCTTTTAGGGATATTATAATGTTGAAGCCAAACTTATGAGTTGTATGCAAGTGACAATAGCTACTCTAGGCCATAGGATGGCAACAGGGTCTTTGCTTGGTTAAGGCCTCTCTGGAGTGCAGGCACTGCTCACGCATGTGTGGAATTTGTTCTGTGCCCCAGGTTTGCTACAAGGTAACAGTAATGGCAAGGTCACCACCCTGACTTGATTGTCCCCAGAAAACTTCCAATGCTCACCCTTGTAACACCACCAGCAGTCTGGTCTTCTTGTGGATGTAGGCTGACTGGCGGGCAGAGCGGTTCTGTTGGGCCTCCAGGGCACTGGAAAGGTATCTCTGGAAGTGGGCAGCATGAAAACATTCGGAGCTGTCCATGATTTGGCGGTACACCATCCACCTGAAAATGGCAAATGTAATCTCAGCCTGGGGGCCACCTGACGGCCTGGCCCCATAGGCTCAGCCATGGCTTCAAACGTGACCAGTTCTCTCAGAGACATTCTGCCCAGTGAGTTCCTGCAGGGGAAAGCAATCCTGGTACCACAGGAAAAGGCAGGGGACGCACTGGCTAGGTTGGGAGCCCAGTATCCCGAAACTGTTATCACTGGGGCTTTTAACAGGAAACCCCTTGTCAAGGGGAAAATGATCAGGGAAGCACATGACCAACAGACGTCAGAGCGGAGAGGCAGTCACTTCTTGGAGGACCACACAAAAATCGGCTTCAATCCAGTGCTCAGTAATACTCTCGCTAAGAGTAAGAAATAAAGAACTCAGAATGTTTATAGAACAAAAGCACTAGACATGGAACTGCTTAACCATTTAGTACTTAATAAACAAGGTCCAATACATCCCTAAGCATCTCTCCAAAACTCACCTCCTCATCCCCCACCTTAAACTGCCAACCCTTTGGGCAATCTCAGTCTTTTCAATTCCTTTATAGCCTCCTGAAGAAGGCCTTACTTTGGGGTAGACTGACTATATACTAAATGCCTGGTTCAGTTAGCAGGGCTGTTTAGTAATCTGATAGCCAGGTGGAAGTGCTGGATGAATGGTTTTCCCAATTTCACCTGAACCAACCTGTTCAGGCTGCACCTGAACTCACACAGTCTCCTTGTGGTCATGGGAGGATCACTTTATCTACCAGCTCCCAAGTTCTTAAAATCATCATGGCTTTGAGTTTCCCGGCCTACCAGGCACACTCCCAGGCCTTTGCACTTGCTGTCCCACTGTTACAGTGCCCTCCCCCATATACCTGCATGGTTCATTCCCTTATTCTTTTGAGTTTTGCTCAAATGTTACCTTCTGACTGAGGTCTTCCCTGACCTTCCAATTTAAAACTGGAATCCCACTCCCAGCCCTGCACTTCCTGTATTTTTCTTTCTCTATTTTCTCCAGAGCACTTTTCACTAGCTAATGTACTATGTTTTCCTTATCTGGTTAATTTTTTTTTCCCAAACTAGAATGTAAGCTCCTTGAGGACAGGGATTTTCTTGTCTGTTTTGTTCATCAATGTATTTCTTCACACTCAGAACAGTGCCTGGAACACTGGAAGGGAGCAGTATAGTCTGTTATAGGGACGGATGACTACCGTGCCAATACCAGTCACACCAAGGGCCAGTACATGTCTAAGGTTTTCCAGTGCCTAGGCAGGCCCAGGGATAGAATCCCTTTCCCCAAAGCAAATGCAGCAGCCATACTAACCTGCCATATTCCTTATGCAGAGTGACCAGAAAAGCACAGAGCTCGCTAGCATGACAGCCTGGGAGGCCGGTTACAATGCTGATAATTACCTACATGAAAGAAAAGTCATGTGGGTTTGCAATTCAACTACATTGCATTGTGTAAGAACAGGTTTGGGAGCCAAGCTCTGTGGGTCTGAACCTTAGCACCACCACTCACTAGTTCTGTGACCTTGGGCCAATGACAGAACCAACCTTGTAGGGTGGGTGTCAGAATTAACTTAATTAACATATGAAGAGTGCTTAGAACAGTGCCGGGCACCTAGCAAATACCATACAAAATGTAGTGTTACCAGTAGAATTTCTATACAGCAGGTTGTGAATAGATCAGTTAAAATACAATGCATTAAAAGGCCTACCTGAGACCAATGGCTTTTGTAAAGCAGACTCAGGATATTTATGACTTATTTCCAAGAGTAACACTTCTTAGGAAAATACTGGGCAGAAAGGAGGTCCAGAAAGAAAATGCCACCGGCTACCCTGGAGTGGTAAATTCTGCAGAGAGAAGTGGTGCCGGGGTGTTTCTGCCTGGCTGCCTGTGCCCTCCAAGCCACACTGCCTGGGCTAAGTCAAAACTCACTGGTTGTGGGAAGCACTTCTGACTCTCAGGAGAAGAGGAGCCTGGCCGGACTGTCCCAACCTTATTACACAATGGCACAAAAACAGGCCCCTCCTCAGGTAGATATTCTAAAGTAACTTAAAAAATTCACTGAGAAAGAAGGGATCATGCAGGGGAGGGCAGGAACCACGCAGTTACTGAAGGAGGTCTACGTGAAAGGCATAGCATGACAAGGGCCTCTATGTGTCTTATTTCACAATACAAGATTCACTAGGACAGGCCCAGTCACAGATAACTTATGCTAAAGCTCAGCCTGGAAGCACTTACCACCTGAGCTGACCACATCCGCAGAGAGAAGACAGCTGTGGCTTCCTCTTCTTTTGTGGTACTCAAAAGCTCTCCCTGGTCCCCTCTATCAAGGCCTCTATAGTGTATCCCCTTTTGCCTTCTGGGGCACTACTCCATGTAATTGACGTTTTGTTTATCTTCCTCCCATCCAGCTCTCCCCATCCGGGCTCCTATTCCTCAGTGGCCAGGTCTTAGCCCCTCAAATCACAGCACAGTGCATACAGCCAGATACACTCATACTTTAAGGCCAATCCTAGAGCACCTTTTCAAAAAATATAACAAGTAGGCATTTTCAGGCTTTTTATACTCTCAGCTAAGGGAAAAAATGGTGCTTCTAATTGCTTACTGCTTCTATTTCCTTTTGCAGCTGAGTATCTTCTAGATTTGCACAGAAATAACCACCCTCTTTGAGTCTGTTATGACATATGGCTGCAAAGGAATGGTGGGAGGGAGTCAAGTGGAGGGAAGCCTGAGGCAGGAGGGATTAAAATCTACTCTGGGGAAGACAATGTTTACAAAGTATCACCTTACCCTGGTGATTCCAGCAAGGACCTAAAAACATGGACACCCACCCCCTTATTAAGCACCATGTATCAACCACTGAAGTCCTTGTCACAACCAGAAAGTGCTGACAGGAAGAGAGCACTGAGCAAAAGTTTAAAAGACCTGGAGAGGCCGGGGAGGGCAAGGCAGGATGCCAGGATTTTATCACTGTCATGGGGCATGGCCAGGGTTAATGTAGACACCCGACACAGTCATTGTACAGAGAGAGTTATGTGTATTATGTCAGTTTCCAAGAGGGCGGAGAGTCTTATAAAAGGGACTCCACCTGAGCTCCCTTTGTTAACTACACAAAAGATCCAAAGGCAGGCTCTCAGGATTATCTTCCAGTGGATTCCCAGAACATTTGGTGAACTCCTCTACCTTGTCATTTTCTACGCTGTGAGTAGGGTTGATTTCAGCTGGCTGCAGCAGGATAGGAAGATGGGTCCACATCACAGGCTCCTGACTAATGCTGCTAATGGCAAAATGCTGGAGAAACCTAAAAAAAAAACAAAGACAATGCTATCAGGTTACCATCACCAGACTTGCCTAAATGATCACATGAGAAAGTCTTACTTAATTGCTGAGAAATAAACCTATTCTCTAGGTTCTCTCTAGAGAATAAAATTGCATATGGTATGTCACTACTACCTTTTACAATGATCCCCAAGAAGCTATAAAGAAAAAGGAGCTTAGGAAGGACCAACACTGAGGTTTCTGACATTTGAAAAGTCAAAACATCAAGCATCTAAAAACAGAAAAGCAGAGCTCACCAGTCCAGCTCTGGGAGTTTAACTGAGAGTAGCTTTAGAGAACTCCGTTTCTCTCCAGCAGGATGGCTCAGAGCACTGAAGAGCTTCTGTGCACTGGAGTGTCTAGAACATCAAAAGCTCACAGATTAGAACTCCCTCTCCCTATAGCACACACACTTTACACAACTTGTTCTGACCCTTTCAAGCCAGAGGCCAGTGACAGGGTCAACTCTTCCAAAATAAGCATCTCTGTGACTTAAACAAAATGTGGCATTAGTGCGTGATGACTGGTATGCCCACATAGGAAGGCTGGTCCAAAACCCCTCAACCATACTGTGAGAGTTGCTGACTCTTGGTGGATTTCATCTCTCTTGCTTTCTGTTTCCAAGGCACCGGCTACCTGCAAGTTGGCAACATTGAAATGACTGTGCTGGCCCTTTCAGAAGCCAGGACCCCTGTGTTACATAACGCCAGGCATCCTGCAGAGAGAGCACACCCACAAAGCTTAGGGAAGCAAGCACAAACACTGAAGGCAGCCACTTACAATTTCTTTTGTTCCACAGATAATCCATCTTCCTGGATCACTTTTAAAGAGAGCCCTGAGTTATCCTGCTGTTGCCAGGGGGAGAAGACCTAAACAAAACACAATTTGAGCAAAGAACACTTTAAACCCAACAACAGGATATGGAACCCACATGGGGATTTGATGGTTGTTGAAAAGCTAGACTGTCAGTGCAGAGAAAAACCACCATAACAAACAAGTTTGCTTCAAAAATAGAGACCTGAAGCAATTCTGTTCTGTATTTTTTAAAACCAGAATGTCTTTCTGGGTTCCTTCTCCTCAGGGATTCTGCTTCTTCAGAGCTCAGGAAGCACGGAGGAAGGTGTCGGGTGACACTGTTCTGGTTCCCTGGTGATGGCGCAGACAGACAGGAGTGGTTTAAGTAACTCCTGCCTGGAGGCAGAGGGGTGGCTGCAGGGAATCCAAAGGGCTGTCTCTACTTTCCAGATCGGAAGGACAAGCACAAGGAGGTAGGAAGACTCAGCAGGCAGTATGGGGGAGACACAGGCTGGGCTGAGAGGCCACTGCAGCCACCGTCAACTCCTCTCTTCCATGTTCTGCAAATCTGTCCTAACAGAGGGACACTGTCCCCTCACAAGCTGCAGCAATCACACCTTTCCAAGAATTCCTACCAGTCATGAAGCTGGCCATCAGTTTAACTTTGGCTACTGCTTGCTCCCTAAGTGGGTCGTGTAATTGTTGGTAAGCTCCTTCACTTGTGTAATCTGTGCTGAGCACCTATGATGTGCAGATTGCCAGGTGGCACCATTCACAAGGGCAGGGACTGTGCCCCAGAGGGACAGAGAGCACAGGTGGGGGAGAGAGCTCTAATCCAGTAGGTAGGGCCTGACAATTCAATAAAGTAACTAAAAGGGAAGTAAGTCTAATTAGGATTTAAAGGGAACAAAGCAGATTTTTCTTAAAAGGCTAAAAAGCCTTTTGCTCAGTTTCTTTAGGCTCTCACCCCTCACTGCCAAGAGCACCATTCTAGAAGCCGAAGTTACCCCTGCCACCAGCCAACTCTCCTTCTCTCATCACTTCACTGTTAGCTCCAAGGCACTGCCTTACCATCTAAACTGCTACAAAAAAAAATAGTTGTGCTGAATAACAACTGATATTACCTCTGAGTAAAATGCCTGGTATATCTTTGATTTGGGGAAAAGGGCAATCATCAGAAAATTGCTTGATCCATGGAAATGAACGGGGAGATGAGGAAGCATTGAGCTTTTGAAGTCTATGAGAAGGGCAGCAACAATATTGGTAGAATCCTAAAGAGAGAAAGAGGAAGCATCAGCAAGGAGAGCCATTTGCATGATTCCAGCCTTGCAACTACTGGCAGAACACACAGGATCAATTTCAGTGCAACTGTTTCACATTATGTGGTTTACTGGGGTTCAATATAGATGTGCTTCCCAATACTCAGTTATAGGACATACAGAAAGCACAAGGATTTTTTTTTTTTCCCTTAAGCTAAATTGTCACATCAAAATTCCTCCTAGGGTATTAAATTCTCATCAGATATATGATTTGCAATTATTTTCCCCCATTCTGTGCCTTGTCTTTTCACTCTCTTTATAGTGTCTTTTGATGCACAGAATTTTTTAATTTTGATGAAGTCCAATTTATAGATTTTCTTTTGTTGTCTGTGCTTTTTTTTTTTTTTTTTGAGACAGAGTCTCACTTTGTTGCCCGGGCTAGAGTGCTGTGGCGTCAGCCTGGCTCACAGCAACCTCAAACTCCTGGGCTCAAGCAATCCTTCTGCCTCAGCCTCCCGAGTAGCTGGGACTACAGGCATATGCCACCATGCCCGGCTAATTTTTTCTATATATTTTTAGTTGGCCAATTAATTTCTTTCTATTTTTAGTAGAGATGGGGTCTCGCTATTGCTCAGGCTGATTTCGAACTCCTGACCTTGAGCGATCCGCCCACCTCGGCCTCCCAGAGTGCTAGGATTACAGGCGTGAGCCACCGCGCCTGGCCTGTTGTCTGTGCTTTTGATGTCATATCCAAGAAATTATTGCCAAATCCAATGTCATAAATATTTTCTCCTATGTTTTCTTCTAAGAGTTTTATTGTTTTAGTTCTTATGTTTAGGAGTTTTGATCCACTTTGAGTTAATTTTTGTATATAGTGTAAGATAAGAGTCCTACTTCATTCTTTTACATGTAGATATCCAGTTTCCCCGCACCATTTGTTAAAAAAGACTGTCTTGCTGGCTGGGCGCAGTGGCTCACACCTGTAATCCTAGCACTATGGGAGGCCAAGGCGGGTGGATCACTCAAGGTCAGGAGTTCGAAACCAGCCTGAGCAAGAGTGAGATGCCGTCTCTACTAAAAATAGAAAGACATTAATTGGCCAACTAAAAATATATAGAAAAAATTAGCCGGGCATGGTGGTGCATGCCTGTAGTCCCAGCTACTCAGGAGGCTGAGGCAGAAGGATTGCTTGAGCCCAGGAGTTTGAGGTTGCTGTGAGCTAGGCTGATGC